>VONZ01000957.1:0-267555 GCA_012976165.1 Labeo catla
TAGTAAATCTGAATATATTGTTGTAAATCTGAATATATTGTTGTAAGTCTGAATATGTAGAAGTGAATCCGAATATATAAATACCAACCAGAATATATAAATAAAAATCAGAATATATACTTGTAAGTCTGAATATATAGAATTAAGTTAGAATATATATTTAAAAATCTGAATATATAAATATAACTCAGAATACATAAATACAAATCTGAATATATAAATGTAAACTTCGAATATATAGTAGTAAATCTGAATATATTGTTGTAAGTCTGAATATGTAGAAGTGAATCGTAATATATAAATGCCAACCAGAATATATAAATAAAAATCAGAATATATACTTGTAAGTCTGAATATATAGAATTAAATCAGAATATATATTTAAAAATCTGAATATATAAATGTAACTCAGGATACATAAATACAAATCTGAATATATAAATGTAACAGAATATATAGTTGAAAGTCTGAATATAAAATTAAAAATCTCTGTTATGGAAATCATGAATATATAGAAGTAAATCTGAATATGTAGTTATAAGTCTGAATATATAAATGTAAATTGCAATATGTACATGTCTTTCTAAATATAACAATGTAAATTGTTAATATATATAAATGTAAATCATAAATATATAGTTGTAATTCTGAAAATATAATTGTAAATTGGAATACACATTCAGAAATTCTGAATATGTACATGCTAATCTGAATATATATTCTTTACATCTCAATATAATTAGAACTTTGTTATCAGGCTTGCCAATAGACAGAAGTTCTTTATTGTTTTTTTTTTTTTTTTAAGTACTGATTTTATTTTATTGCAGCTGAATGTTATAGACAGTAATAATTATGATGATAATTTATAATAGGGAACGCATATTCACTATTAATTAAGAGTTTTCCCTTAACAAACTCCTTATTTGCTGCTTATTTATAGTTAGTAAATTAGTTGTTAAGTTTAGGTATGGGATTAAGGGATCTAAAATATGAACATCCAGAATAAGGCAATAATATGTGCTTTATAAGTACTAATAAACAGCTAATATGCTAGTAATAGGCATGCTAATAAGCAACTACTTAACAGTAAAAATCCTTAAAATCAAGTGTTACCAAAAGCGATAAGAACTTATGTCTACTGACATGCCTAATGGTAAAGATTTATTTATATTGATATGTGTCTATATATTCAAATTTGCATTTATATATTCAAGATTTATAAATAAGCATTCTGATTTAGAATTATGTAGTCAGAAAAAAACAACTATATATTCACAATTTACATTTATATATTCAGACTTATAACTACATATTCAGATTTACTTATATTTATTCATGATTTACATTTATATATTAAGATTTGTAGCTTTATATTCTGATTTACATTTATATATTCTGATTTATAAATATATATTCTGATTTACTTATATATATTCAGACTTACAACTATATATTCTGAGTTACATTTATATATTAAGATTTGTAATTATATATTCTAATTTACTTCTATATATTCAGACTTAACTGTATATTCTGATTTGTATTTATATATTGAGATTTGTATTTATATATTCTGATTTACTCCTATATATTCAGACTTACAACTATATATTCAGATTTACAACTATATATTCTGATTTGTATTTATATATTCTGATTCACTTATATTTAGAATTAACAATATGTTCAGATTTACTTCTATATATTCAGTTTACATTTATATTTTCAGACTTTATATAATTATTTTCTATTGCCTCATAAATATGTATATATATATATATATAAGCACACACAAGCATGTGTGCAAGCATGTGCAAGCATGTGTGTCTAGCATAATTATGCATTTTTGCTAAGCAAAGTCATGAATATTTCTATTAGTGTCACATATTATGAGGAGAAGGGTTTAGTCCATTCCTAATGTAATGCCAAAGTTAGCATTTTAATCATTAAGTAATTTTTTTAAACCGTTTATTGTGTGTTATAGTCTATAGAATAAAAATGTAACTTATAAATTTAACTAAAATTGGGTTTTATTTAACATATTGAATCGTTAGATCAGTGTCATGTATCAAGCAAATCATGACTTGTTACCGAATCGTGTTTTGTTAGAGCCCTAATATACAGTGTACTACGCAAGCTCATTTTGTAGAATTTCTCTGTGCACAGAATACCAGAATGACCTACTAAATTTGTTAAAAATAGCAGTATAGACTCAGGCACATTGCGTGGAATACTGTATCCCACACTGTAATGCATGCAACTTGACTTCACCATCTACTATCAGTTGTGATTTTTACTTCATGACATGCAACTTGTATACTTTACACAGTATGCACCTTTTCTGTATGCATGAATTACCTTAATAATCTGCCACAAAAATGTGCAGACAATCTACGCTGAGTACAATCATGATGATGTGCTTGGTTAGATCTTTTTTTATTTTAATGGAAAATGATTTGATTGGACTCTCTTAGCAATGAGCTCATGTCACAACAGTGTATCATGGTATTTTTTGTATTGTTTAGCACTGTGTAATACATACTGGTTTGCATACTATTTTTAACAGCAGCAGTTTGTTTTATAGTGTTTACTGTGCACTAAGCAATATGCTTGTCTGAACATGTTCTGTCTTTGAACCGGTAATCTTCTAAAACCTCTTCAACGGGTCAAGAGCACAGACAGGGATTAGAAAACCTCTAGATGCATGACCCAAAATTGAATATAGCCCACAACCATCATCAGAGCTTTCAAATCAACTGGAATTAATTGAGCATATGCGTTTATAGAAGCAATCCACTTTCATTTCTTTAAAAGGTTAATGATCCACTTCTCGCTTTATGTTAATAACTGAACGCTAGAGGTTGCAAAGACTCACAAGTATGTTCAAGCATCACCATTAGAGTGTGGCCTGTGTGTGTTTACTGGCAGAACAACAGAAAGAAGGCCCAGCTGGCGCGGCTGGGCATTTAGAGATGGGCAGAGTGGACAGGCATGAAGACCACTGCAGATCAGCTGATGGATGAAATAGGATAACAGGAGAGTGGATTAGGCATTTGATATCATGACAGAGAATGAGACCTCATCTTATTTATAGACATGAATTAGTTTTGAATTTATAAAATCTACATTTCTCCCTGACTTGACATAAATCAATTTTAGAATATATTGAAATGAATTCATTTTAAAGAGAATGTTAAAGGCATATTTCACTGCTTCTTCTACAGTTACATGCCTCATGGTATATATGCAAAGTGTTAAAGGAATAGACATGAAATATGACATTTTTCCAAACCATCTTGTTATTTCAAAATGTTGTTCTGTCAGTTTTTTTATTTAAAAATCAAAAATCAAAGGTATTTTTCATACAGTGGCTAAATAATTATAGCATAGACTACAGATCAAAGGTTTGGAATAATTAAGATATTTTTCTGTTTTTCTCACCAAGGCTGCATTTATTGATGAAAACTACTGCAAAACAGTAATATTATGAAATATGAATAGAATAGTAAGAGTAGTAAGCTCAACTATGAATTAATAATTGAGAATGCATAATAATTAAGCTCAAAATCAGCATATGAGAATGACTTCTGAAAGATCATGTGACACTGAAGGCTGTCGTAATGATGCTGAAAATTCAGCTTTGATCACAGGAATGAATTACATTTTAAAATATCTTACAATAGAAAAGTTATTTTACTTTACTTTTTTCCCAGCATCAGGCTCTATACACTGTAATGGCAAAGCAAAAAAAGGTTTTAACATCTTTGCAAATTTATTAAAAATAAAAAACTTAAACGATTTCATTTCATAAGTATTCATACCCTCCACTTTAAGTGGAGTTCACCCTGTGGCAAATTCAATTGCGTGGGTTTGATTTAAAAAAAGGCCACACACGTCTTAATAAAAGGTTTAACAGCTGAAAATGCATTTCAGAGCAAAAACCAAGCCCTGAGGTCTGCCTGTAGAGCTCAGAAACAGGATTTCATCAAGCCACAGATCTGGGAAATAGTTCAGAAAAAATTCTGCTGCATCGAAGGTTCACAGAAGCATGTGGCCTCCATTATCCATAATTGAAGAAGTTTAGAACAACCAGGACTCTTCCTAGAGCTGGCCTCCTGGCCAAACTGAGCAATTGATGGAGAAGGGCTTTGGTTAGACTGGTGTTCAAGAAGCCGATGGTCACTCTATTGTGCTGGTAGCAGCCTCACGCTGTGGGGCTGTTTTTCAGCGGCAGGGACTGAGGGACTCGTCAGAGTAGATGAAAAGCTCAATGCGCCAAAATATTGAGCCTTAATGAAAACCTCAGACTGGAGAGAAGGTTCAGCTTCCAACAGGACAGTGACCCTAAGCACACAGCAAGAGTGGCTTATAGACAACTCTGAATGTCTTTGAGTGGCGCAGACATGGCCTGGAGAAACCTGCCCCCATCCAAGCTGACAGAGCTTGAGAGGTGAAGAGGTTAGGTGAAGAATGGCAGATAATTGCCAAATGCAGATGTGCAAGGCTTGTCACATCATACCCCAAAAGGCTTGAGGCTGAAATTGTGACAATTCTTTTTTGTCATTATGTGTCATTATGGTGTATGGAGTGTAGATTGATGTGTGGGGAAAAAATAATTTAAAGCAGTTTAACATAAGGCAGCAATATAACAAAATATGAAAAACATGAAGGGGTATGAATACTTTCGCAAGGCACTGTATATATATAAAAATGAAGGTGTATGAATACTTTCGCAAGGGACTGTATATATATATATAAAAATGAAGGCGTATGAATACTTTCGCAAGGGACTGTATATATATGAAGAGTTCAGATGCAAAAGCCTCTAAGTCCATCTGACGTTTTTCTTTAAAATAAGCATTTTTATCAGGCTCCTATAGGTTTCTACCTAAGAACCAGTACTTCTCATTAGGCTGAGCCTGGGATTTAGCGAGTTTGAAGTAAAAGTATTTGATGGGCGTATACTATGTGTTGAGAACATTCACTCAGTATCATTATCTCATTTTTGACCGAGTTGGCTTTTAGAGGGTCTAAACACATACATACATATATATATATATATATATATATATATATATATATGTATATATATATATATATATATATGTATATATATACACACACACAAACACACACACACACACACACACAGAACTTTCATCTGTGTGTGAACTGTATACCTTTAAGTCATGTTTATTAGGTCACTGTGTGTAAAAAGTAATTTGAAGCTATATTTACTAAAGGGCAATTCTTTGTCCTTTAACAGATTCTTGAGCCATGTTTCTAAATCGCATGGCTAATTATGAGTGTTGACAATATATTGAAGGCATCCCAGGAAATAACATGATGTGACAGGACATGGTTAGAGGGAGCTGATTCACTTTGCACATGTACATTGATGATGTTTTTTACTTAGGCAGGTGCACTTCTTTCTCTTAAACCTCTGAGACAGAGTTCAGAGTCTGCTTTTAAAATAATTCCTCTCTGAATTAAATTTAAATATCTTGCGCCCACTTGGTGAAATTTGAATTTTATTGGCACAGGGTTCACCACTGTTCTGCAATGATTAATGCAGTCTTAATCAAAACTACATATTTAATTTAGTATTTGATCCCTTTGTCATATCCCTCCTGCATACTGAGAGAATGAAGATGTCATTCTGAGTGCTTCAGAAGGTCTTTATAAGGGTGTTTTTTTTCTTGAGTTCATGATTTTATAATGTTATTGTAAAATTAGAACCACAACAGCAGTTTACTTGTTTTCACCTAGATATCAGGTGGAAAAAAGAGCACTTCCACAATGTATTTAAAGTGCTCTATTTTCAGACCCAAATTTTGTACTTAAGATCATCTAAGTGTACTCATCTGTGCTATTTTGGGACACCATGCATATGAACTAAAATGTGCTTTTAACATACTACCTCTGTATTTAAAAAATGTATTTACTTACCTCTTGTAGTACACTTGAGTGTACTAGTCTATGAAAGATGGGTTCAAGTGTATTACAAGTGGCATACATTTTTTAAATAGATAGTGTTAAAAGCACATTTTAGTTCATATTAATGGTGTCCCAAAGTAGCACATTTGAGTACACTTAGTGGAATTGTGAACTTATGGCGAATGCCCATATCACCCTCTAGAGGACGCGCCATCTCGTTCCCTATTCTCAGGGAAAAATGGTTATATGCGTAACCTGTGACGTTTTACTTTAACTGTTACATCACACAGTATAAGACAAAAGTAATTCTTGATCTTTAACATATCTTCTGATGTTCATTAATGTTTATTTCATGTTATACTAGTCAAAATGAAGAGATTCATGTGTGCTCTGCGCTGCCACTTAAACTGAGACAGCTAACAATATGTCACCCCACATTAAAGAGAGTTAAAATGACATTTATTAAAATATTAAATTTCATATCAAAGTAACAAAGCACAAAGTGTGCTGCGATTATTGGATGGAATGTGCGCTACAAAATAATGTTTAGCTAAAAAAATATAAAAATAATAACAATTAAAAAAAAATGTCTCATATATTAGTACCATAATTACTGGCCAGTATTCAAGTTTAGTATAGTTAAATTTATTTTTATTTATTTGTGCATTCTTATTTCTTCTGTTTTTTTTTTCCTTCTATTTTTCCATATTTGGTTACCTTTGCTGACATCTAAACTTTAAATTAATTTTTAAAAGCACTAAAATTGCATGTATTAAAGATATTAAAATGAGTATCAAATGTTCATACTGTACGCTTTAATTTTGTGCCTAAATTAACGTGATTGTTTTTCACATAAATTGTCTTAATTTAGCATTTGATGACTGCAATGACTGATTTTAGTTTTTTATTTATTAATTTATTTTTTATTTACTGCAAAAGAGTATTGAATTTATCTGAAAAATGATCATTTTTCATCCAGAACATTGAAACTTTTCAGTATTGGCTAGAATTTTAATACTGTGCATTCCTAAAAAAAGAAAAGAAAAAAAAAATACACTAAACTTAATTAAACTAAAAGTACTTAGAACTCAGAACTTCTTTTCCAGTCTAAAAAGAACATTTATTAGAAGTTAGAAATTAAATAAATAAAGAATATATGATACAACCTCTTGAAATGTCACTGAATGACCTGCCTGCAGATTTTCAAATGAAAAGACTGGATTTAAATCTAAAAGCTGTCTGATTCTCTGTTGAAATAAATGGCTACAGTCTATCTTTAGATCAGATGAAAGGGCCAGGTTCATCATTACCTCTAGCCGGGAAAGGATACACTTTAATAGATGCTTCCCTTGAAGATTAGAGGGGTCAAAAATCTAATTTTTCTTATCTAAAATAGTGAGTGCCATGAAGCCAGGGCTTTCCCCCCGGAGCTCCCGTTAGCCTGTGCTCTGCAGATTTGAAGGTGAGCGATGGTGTTCATGATTTAGCACAGCAGTTTGATGACATCTCTGTCCCACTGGCGCTCCGTTGAGGGTCATTCGTCAGACGTGAGTGATGCTTATGAAGGGAACGAGTGTAGATTAGACATCCCTCTCTCCACTCAGTGCTTCCCTGGATCTCTTCAGTTTTAGAGTGGGCAAGCACTCCTTACATTTTCGTCAGAAAATGTCACTTTGCTTCTTTACTTTAATCTCAGTCTTCTTTGCCATCTTCATTCATGGTTTGCATTGATCTTTGAGATCTGTCAACCAATGAGTTCAAAGCAGAAGCAGTCAAAAAATGGATTGCATCCCAATCAGCATCCCAATACCTTCTGCTTTAACACACAAATAAACCTTTCTGAGGAGCTTTCCTCATTTAGAATAAACAAGTTGATAATTTCACTGATCTCCAATTTTATTAATATCCTGAAGCAATCCTAGCCCTATAAAGCAGTGCATTGCCAGAAGTTAATAAACACAGCGAAAATGAACAAACATGCACCCCAAATTTAAGATAAATACCTGTGCACAATTTAACTAAATCTACTGCGGCTGTTGTGATTGAAGTGAAATGTGAAAGTGAATGAAAAGTGACTATGGCATTACATTTAGATCAGCTCATGTTGCATCAGATTTCATTTTATGTGTTTCTACAGTGTTTTAACATTATATCCAATCACATTTCAGTTGAGCTTATAAATGTAATGACCAATCAGAGGCATTTAGATTAGTTTGGTTTACTACAATTGCTCACTGATTAAATTCTGAATGTGCACTCTTGCAAATATTCTCATCTTGCACAACAAAGTGCAGATGTGATTGAAGAGATTCATTTTGAAGTGTAGCTTCATTGAATGAAATTTTTTGTGAGAGTGCAGAACTCATGCTAGACAGTGGTAGGGATCACTTTCTGTATTTCAAATGCGTAAAAAACAATAAAATAATTCAGAAACGGTTCTTAGCTTGTTTAGAAGAATAGGATGTGCTGCTTCTCCAAACACAAAAATGTTTTTTTTTAAATGTATTATACTATCCAACATTAATAATCATTATTACAATGTAAAGAGCATTAATTGACAATGTTTTTGTCAAATTGCAGTGATTTTTAATTTTTTTTTTATTTTAATTAATTTAATTTTTATTTCAATATTATATATATATATATATATATATATATATATTTTTTTTTTTTAATTTTTTTTTTTTACTATATTTTGTAGGCTGTTTACATTATGCAGTTGGTGTAAATGCCATCTAAATGCCATGTTAGATGCAGCTTCTGTTCAGAAAAAATGTTTGTTTTTTTTTTTTTGTTTTTTTGATGTTGATAAACTTTGACTGATAACAGTCTTAAGTATTCAGATTGATATAATTCATTGGTAAAATGTAAGTATTTAACAAAATACAATACAAAGACATCTGTGACCCTGGACCACAAAACCAGTCTTAAGTAGCACGGGTATATTTGTAGCAATAGCTAAAAATACATTGTATGTGTCAAAATGATCGATTTTTCTTTTATGCCAAAAATCATTAGGATATAGTGTTGTCACAAAACCAAACTTTTGACTTCGATACGATACCAGACGAAAATGTCACGATACTACTACTGAACCGATACTCCGAAAAAACATAGAACAA
Source organism: Labeo catla (assembly GCA_012976165.1). Taxonomy (NCBI): domain Eukaryota; kingdom Metazoa; phylum Chordata; class Actinopteri; order Cypriniformes; family Cyprinidae; genus Labeo; species Labeo catla. The sequence continues at coordinate 9,060 of VONZ01000957.1, forward strand.
CAGGAAAAGTAATTGAATAATAGATGATCCAAAAGGAGATCATAGTTATTTTATCTATTAAAACAAAGCATTTTATGCCCCCTTTAAAAAAAAAATAATAATAAAATAATAATAATAATAATCACATGCAAATGGTTACAATGGTTAACAGCTACAGAGACTACAGGTTTGTAGAGATCTTTGCTATATTGGTAAGTCTGCTTAAAGGATAAAGCCAAATATTATTTCATAATATAGTAATTTTATTTCACAACAACAATTTATATCATGTCATTTTTATTTTAATAAGAACCTAGATGCAAGTAACAACTACAATAAAACAAAGACACAAATGAAATAAAGAGGGCCCTATGAAATCTGTTTTATTTTTTCCTAAATTCCATTTGATTTTTTCTAGACTCTATTTTAATGGTTACATTAAAAAATATTTTTCAAAAAGCATGTCTAATTAATTGAAATTATGAAACTTGCAGAATTTAACAGCAATTTATTAAATGTTTAACCCATTTACATGTTTTTAAGGCCCTATGAAATACATTTTATTATTTTTCAGTTTTGTTTGTGAATCTCTGTTTTCCATGAATTTTCTGGATTCTATTTTAATCATTTCATTACATTGTAATAATCAAAAGCATGTCTAATGAATTTATAAAGGATAATTAGAATTGATAAAGAATTAATTTATTATAGGCCATTTATTTCCTTTTTTATAGAAATACTGTGTCGTGTATTTACAATTTTCCGGTAAATAAATTCTGGTAAATATTCCTTAAACATTGTTTTAATACTATCTTTACATTAAGTAATATATTAATATATTTCTGACTGTCAATTGAAACCAAACTTTTATTTTGTGAAGACCTTTAGGGTCTTCATTATATGACGATAGTTTTCCGCAAAGGAAACGGTAAAATGTTCATGAAGTGACTCTCAGAGCAGTTCAAGAGATTATGTTCATGTACTCATATATTTAGGCAGCAGAGGCTGAAAACACCACGAGTGTCACGCATATATGTGTAGTAAACAAAACTGCACATCTGCGCCATTCGCTAACACTGCATTCTTAAAGTACCGGTACTAAAATGCGGAATCGTACCGTTTTAAAAAGCAAGGTATCGCAATACTTTTAAGTACCGGTATGTTGTGCAACACTATTAGGATATTAAATAAGGATCATGTTCCATGAAGATATTTTGTATATTTCCTACCGTAAATATTTAAAAAATGTCATTTTTGATTAGTAATATGCATTGCTAAGAACTTCATTTGGACAGCTTTCTCAATATTTAGATTTTATTTTTGCACCCTCAGATTCCAGATTTTCAAATGGTTGTATCTCAGCCAAATATACCAATCTATATCTCTATTATATAAACCCTATATATATAATATAATATATATATATATATTATTCAAATATTACAACTTAAAACACTCCTGAAGAAGAGTTGGAAAAAGTGACATGTTTTCTTACATATGGATCCCTTTCGTAGCTGCAGTTCTGTGTCGCTCACTGTCTTTGAGACGTCCTCAGTCACTGCCTGTCGATGTTATACACTTACAGTGTGTGGTGGTTTTTCATTGAGAGCTGTGACAGAGTCAAGGTGCATGTTCCCTAGATAAACTAGAGGGAGGTCCATATGAATCATTTTGGATGTATAAATAATACATCTAGTGGATTATAAAAAAAATGAATTGAAACATCACCCTCAGAGGAACTGTGTTATAAAGCTCTCATAAAACATGGCTATGGTGGTGTGTAAATTTGCAGAGGCTTCCTTTCGGACGTCATGGAGTCCCTTCAGACATATTTGTGTACATGTGATCTACAGCTAGCAGCCGAGGACACTGTAGATTTTTGTGGCGTGACTTTAAAGTGGACGCCGCCCATCCCACCAGGGATCCCACTGATTGGCAGGAGACTTAATTTGTATATGCCTAATTTGTGAATAATTAATCAAGTAAGTCTAAGTAAATGGACTGATTAAATATTAACCACAAAAACACTATTTTGGTATATTTTTAAATGCACTTCTGGACAGCAGAGTCAATGTTTAAGGACAAAACAACACAGAATATGTGTGTCTGCAGTGAAACTGTGTTCTTCCCCTCTGTCTTTTTCTTTCTATAATATGGTCATTGTGAAGAAATGGTGCCATTTGTGCCCCGAAAATTTCATCTTATTTCATCTTATTCTGAAAATTTCATTTTATTCTGTTTAGTATAAGTATAAAGGCCATAACAAACACAGACAACTGAGTTTGAATCAGTATTAAGACTACTGGTCAGCAGTTTCACTGATAGTTTCTTAAACTGTTACAATCTGAATCACCATCTGAAAATATGTGATTACAGCAAAAGTACCCTTTTTTTTGGCTGCCACCTTAGTGTAACCCTAAAGCACTTTGTTGTTTCAACCCTTTCATATAAATTAATTTACATATCATTTGATTAGATACAGTTAAAGTCAAAAGTTTACATACACCTTGTAGTATCTGCTAAATGTTTTTTTTTTTTTTTACCAAAATAAGAGATGTAATAAGAGATACAAAATGTATGTTATTTTTTATTTAGTACTGACCTGAATAAGATATTTTACATAAAAGACATTTACATGGTCTACAACAGAAACACTTGATTCTTAATACCATGTTGTTACCTGAATGATCCACAGCTGTTTTTTTTTAATTTGTGATTGTTGATTAATTATTGTTCATGAGTCCCTTGTTTGTCCTGAACAGTTAAACTGCTGTTCCTTCAGGTCCCACAAATGGTTTTTCAGCATTTTTGTGTATTTGAACCCTTTCCAATAATGACTGTATGGTTTTAAAATCCATCTTTTCACACTGTGGACAGTGCTCCAGAAGGAACCGCAAGGCATTTAGAGCCGGGGGTGAAAACTTTTGAACACAATGAAGACGTGTACATTTTTCTTATTTTGCCTAAATATCATATGTTTTCATTTAGTGCTGTCCTTCAGAAGGTACAGAAGATTCCCAGAAGACAACATAAGTTACATTTACCCTTATCTCCAAATTCAAAAAGTTTTCACCCCCCGGCTCTTAATGCCTTGCGTTTCCTTCTGGGGCATCAGTGAGTGAATTTTTATAAATTCAACTATTATTTTCTCTTGTGGACTATATGTAAATGTCTTTTATGTAAAATATCTTATTCAGGTCAGTACTAAATAAAAAAATAATATGCATTTTATATGATCCCTCTTATTTTGATAACATAATTAACATTTTACAGATTCTGCAAGGTGTATGTAAACTTTTGACCTCAACTGTAATTAGGGTAGTATCACACTTTTTTTTTCCTTTTGTGGCTTAATAAATCTCACAGGTTTTGTGGCATAACAATGGTTTTAATAATTGCAATCAATGATAACATTATAATGTAAATTCTACAGATTCTTAAAAATTCTTATAAATTCTATATATATATAATTTGAATTATTAGCACTGACTGCACTTTTAGAATTGACTGATCTTAAAATATATCAGTGCTTTTGTTTTGTCTCAATATGCACACCAATAATGTTTTTTTCTAAGCACGTTTATAAAAATTACTTAAATGTCCTAATTGAACTATGGCCTAACCCTGGCTTAGTCTAAGCCCTGTCTGTGAAACTGGGCTTACTGTATATGTTATGTATATGTGTGTGTGTGGATTTATGGTTTATTTTTTTCATTTAAAAAAATATATGTTTGCAGTTGTAACCCATTAAAATGTAATGGTAATAAACAGGGAGATGATAATTGCAAACCTTTTTTTTTTTTTACAGTTAATTACAAATTATTATAAAATTAGTATTACATTATTAAATTCATTATTATACAAATTATAAAATTTGATGTTTTAATTAATGTTTATGTAATCATAACTCTTGCAAGTCATGGAGATACAAATAGCATTATTTTTTGAGACAACCCCGGACAAATGACAGTCATTGCGACATTGCAAAGTGATGGAGCTATGGAGCCATGTGCTTTTTAAAACATTTGAATAGGTTTAACATTAGATTATCAGTTGGGAATATACACTAATTTGACTAGAAACACTGGAGACCAGGAAATGCAAAGCATCCTTCCGGTTAAAAGTCAGGCGTGACTTCCACGTTCAGGAAAAACGTCTAGAAGAACGGCGTTAGACAAACAAAAGGTGAATTACCTTTTCCTACATTTCAAAATCAATTTCAAAGCATCTGTGCTTGGGTTAGTTCAATACTGGTCAGCTGACCTCCAGTCCCAGGATCTTTGTTAGTTCTGCTGTCTCTCCTCACTGTCTCATTTCTCATGCATATAGTCGTCTGTGTTGGTTTTCTCCTGCGTTTCTTTCGCAATAGAAATAGAGATGGAAAAGCACGTCGGATCGTGGGGACAACCACAGCTGCGCGCCTCCCTTCTTATCCCTTTTCCGTCTGCCGTGTGTGTGTGTGGGTCTCAGAAAGCAATCTCACGGTAATGAAATCACGCGCGCACACATCCACCTGGCCAATCTTGGTGTAATGAAGGCTGCTCGCACACACACCTGGGCCAAGGAGGATGGAGATGGGCCCGGACACCACAATGTTGGCAGGCCATAGAGGAGCTGATGCAAGGCACAACTTTCCCCGCAGGTGTCTGTTTAATTTAAACGAAGACAGAGACGCCTGTTCTGGCCAATCAGCTGACTGGCTGACAGGAGGGATTCTAGCAAACTGCAGTGTTTAATAAAGGTAGAGCCATAAAATGTAACCGTGAGCCATCAGCTGTGCTGGAAATCATTTGATTTTTCCTCAATAATTAATGTTGATTTATTTATCATTACGGTTCTCATCCCAATATAACTTCGAATCTTCAAGACATCTGTTTTAAACAAACATGAAAGGTAGTCTGTGATGTAAAGGCCAAACTTGCATCCTGTCGTCTGAGACTGCAATGTTTGGAAGATTAACAACGGGCCTCAGAAGGAAAATGGCCCGTCTCAGCAATTTGATGAATCTAAGTGTCCAGCAGTGCAGAATAGTCTGTAAAAGCCTTTATGTGTGAGTGTGTGTGTAATTTCTGAAGTTTGTGATAAAATGAGTGGAGGAAGAATACAAATGGTGGCCCATATAAATCATTTTGACGGGTGGCTCTCACACACCTCGATAACATTATTACCTTTGGGATAATTACCCCGGGTAGATAACAGCTAGTATGGCCTCTGCTTTATAGAAACTACTTCAGTGCATGGATACTTCAGATTGATGAAACAACCTTTTCTGAAAATTACAACAACCTGTTGATGCTGCTGTGATGACATTAGCAAAACCACAATGCGATCATTTCCTCAGTATCTTAATTTGTTTTATAACACAAACTTTTCATGCAACTACTGGATTTACAAGGTCATAACATGAGTTAAAAGATTGGATGTAACTTTGCAATTTTATTGCATGCATACACACAATACTTGGTACAATGTGCTATTGCTCTGATAAGTGTATCCAGCTTTTTCCTCAATGCAGAAGTAAGCCAACGGGTGAGATTTCTGATTCATTATCTGCTACAGGGAAATAACGACAAGAATAACAAGCAAACGGTAAAACTGTTTGCACTACAAACAAAATAATACATTAAAATAATATGTTGTGCACACCAGTTTGCAATCCCAAGCAGCAAAACAAGCTTTTTTGTACAGCTAAAAATAGCTGGAGGTGAATGAGTCTAGAAGACAAACCCGTAAAATTTACAAATGGCTGCACCCATTCTTATGGGAAGAAAAAGATGGATATTTCCCAATAAACTTCCATTATAAGTAAATGTTTTTATATTATTCATTTATTTACTAAATGAAAATTCATTTATGTAGTATTTGACAGTAGATACTGACAGAGCTTAAGTTGTACTATATTTTAGTTCAATAAAGTTTTTATTCAATATTTTGAATTATTTAGGGGATTTTATGGTACTAAATTATATTTATGCAGTAATCCATTTATTACCTGTTAACCACTTTTTGAGCATAGACCTGGAAAATGAAATTTTGTAACACAAACTTTAAGAATTAGTTAACTTCTAGAGCAAAAATGTATAGATAATGTACTCACCCCCTTGTCATCCAAGATGCTCATGTCTTTCTTTCTTCAGTTGTAAAGAAATTATGTTTTTTGAGGAAAACATTTCAGGATTTGTCTCTATGTAATAGGCTTCTATGGTGCCCCCAAATTCGAACTTCCAAAATGCTGTGCTCTAAACGATCCCAACCAAGGAAGAATGGTCTTATCTAGCAAAACGATTGGTTATTTTCCAAAAAAATTACAATTTATATATTTTTAACCTCAGCGCTCATCTTAACTAGTTATGTCTGAACTCTGTTTTATTTTTTTCGGTCATGACAGTTAGGGTATGTCGAAAAACTCCCATCACATTTTCTCCTCCAACTTCCAAATCGTCCTACATTGCTGTTTTACCTTTTTTTGTAAAGGGTGTTTGACCTGCTCTGCATGTTCACATTATAAACACTGGGTCCCCCGATAGCGCACATACGTCTGCAAGATGTCTGTTAAAGATCTCTTGATCTGGAAAGCATCTGCTGGGTACAAATGTCTGGCAAATGTCTGTAAGATGTCAGTTTTACATACATTCTAAGTCATTAACATCTTAAAGACATCTAATAGACATCTATTTGACATCTGATAGGAAACATCCAATAGACGTATTGCAGATGAGCAAACTACATCTTGCAGATGTAAAAGCAGACGTCAAATAGACGTCTCCGCGATGTATGTGTGCTATCAGGGTCAGTACTTCTGCAGCGATGTAGGACGATTTTAAGGTTGCAGGAGAAAATGAGATGGGAGTTTTTAGACGTACACTAAGTGACAGAGCTAGACAAGATGAGCATTTGAGGTTAAAAAGTATATAAATTGTAATTTCAAAAAAATAAATAAATAACTGATCATTTCGCTAGATAAGACCATTCTTCCTTGGCTGGGATCGTTTATAGCCCTTTGAAGCTGCATTTAAACTACATTTTGGAAGTTCAAACTTGGGAGCACCATAGAAGTCCACTATATGGAGAGAAATCCTGAAATGTTTTCCTCAAAACACATAATTGTGGTCTCTTTTTGGTATGATTTTGTTTGGGACATACCCCTTAACCTATTCGAATCATGTCCATGATTTTTGTGTGTGTTCACATATCAAGTGCCAAAACCTTTACCAATTTTTTTTTTAACCCTTTCAATGAACCCAAATGTGAATTGTTTTTCAGTCAAAAATGACTGAAGAACACCCATTCATACGCAAATTCTACCAGATATCTTCAGATCAACTACACTAATATACCCGAATTTGACAAAGACCCTGTTTCAACCCAGTGTCCAGCCCATGAACTCTTCACAGGTGTAAGACTGAACTAAAGGGATTACAGTTCATTTAAAAGTGCTGTAAGTTTAAGAGGCGGGCAAATCACTTCATTGACTGTCCGCATGTTCCATGGTGCGACAGAGATTAAGGTATTAAGGCCGACAATTTACTCCAGTCTTTACTCAGTAGAAGTGAGAAAGACTGTAATCAAGGGTGTACGTGAGAGAACGGCTGATTAAGGAGTTTGCGTTATTCATGAATTGTGGGAAAACGTAAAAAGAGAAATCGACAGCACATGCTCTCCTGGCCTAGGCTGTGTGAGAGGTATATTAATTCATCCTTCATATTAAAATTCCACATTTACACAGGGCTTTGAGACACGCAACTGCTGGATTTTTATTTCATGTTTGTTTCAGGTTTTGCATTTTTAGCGTTTCAGTGTTACAAGGTCTGGAGCCGTGTTTGTCAGCCATTTGTTTGCTGACAGAAGCTGTGGAGATGTTTTCATCAATCACAAACTTCACCCAGCACCTTGACTCGATCCAGTAAATGACAGGGCCGCTCTGGTTGTTGTCTTCAGGTTGTTTTGTTCTCTCTTTCACAAGGATGGAAGAAAACTGAACTGCTGTCTGGGTTTGTGGCGGCCGTCATGCTGTGTGACACTGTGTCTTTTTGTTTCCTTTGCGCAGAGCATATTGAAGACCTTCTGTTTCTATGCTTCGGGTAGAGGCGAATTGTCACGGTTTAGTCAGATGCTGTCATATTCTCATCTCTCGGGTGAGGAAAGAGCCATTTTGGGCTTTTCTATTTACATAAGTTAGAAAATAGCTGATCTCTGTGTTGTCAGAAGAAATGCTGTACGCAGCCGTGCGAGGACTTGGCAAGTGTTTCATAAAAATGCATTCTGTTACTTAAAGGAGAAGTCCACTTCCAAAACAAAGATTCACATATAATGTACTCACCCCATTGTCATCCAAGATGTTCATGTCTTTCTTTCTTTATGACTGAAGAAAGAAAGACATGAACATCTTGGATGACAATCCGAGTTGACCATTTTTGACAATTTGAGCGAGAATGATGCTGATACCGAGGCCTTAATCTCAGTGCATTTCAAATTCGTTATTGTAAATTTATTGTAAATTTGAGTGCTTTTCTGTGTAAATTGTTCACAACTCCAATTTACCAATTTTTCTGTTTGTGTAATGTCCACGCTGCATCACTGCAAACTGCACAAATGCTTTACCATCCAAAACGTAAAATTTTAACAACAACAAATTTTTTTTTCTCAGATTAGAGATAGATAGATAGATAGATAGATAGATTGTTGACAGATGAAGGGATGGATAAATAAATATAATAGATGGTGGATATAAAAATGTATGGATGTTAGATGGATATAAGGATGGACAGACAGATATAATGATGGATAGATGGATATATGGTTGGATGGATGGATGCATGATGAATAGATATAAGGATAGACAGATGATATAAAAGATGGACGGATGAATATAAGGATGAATGATTGATATTAGAATATACAGATGGATATAAGGATGGATAAATTAATATAAAGATGGATGGATAATACAAGGATTTATAGATGGATATACCGATGAATAGACAGATATGGATGGATGGATATAAGGATAGATAGATGATATAAGGATAGATAAATGAATATAAAGATGATAGATGTTATAAGGATATAGAGCTGGATAAATAGATAGATATAAGAATATATAGTTGGCTATAAGGATGGATAGATAGATAGATGTAAGGATGGATAAATGAATATAAAGATGAATAGATGGATATAAGGATGGATGGATAAGTGAATATAAAGGTGACATGATATAAGGATATAGAAATGGATATATAGATAGATATAAGGATGGATAAATTAATATAAAGATGGATGGGTAATATAAGGATAGATCGATGATATAAAGATGGACGGATGGATAGATATAAGGATATATAGGTGGATATAAGGATGGATAGATGGATATAAGGATGGATACATGAATATAAAGATGGATGGATGATACAAACATGGATGACTGATATTAGGATATATTGATAATAAGGATGGATAAATGACTATAAAGATATAGATAGATATAAGGATATATAGGTGGGTATAAGGATGGATACATGAATATAAAGATGGATGGATGATATAAGGATGGATAGATAATATAAAGATGGATGGATGAATGGATATAAAGACAGATGAATATATGAATGGATGGATGACTATAAAGATGGACAAACTGATGGATAGATGAAGTAAATCTCTCTTCCTGTTATTCAAATTTTAAAGTCGTGATTATGAGCTTGTCGCATTCAAGTGGTTTGTTGTCGGAAAGAATAAAATATAGCATCTCATCGGTTGACAAGCATATGAACATTCACCACACTAGATAGCCAGCTTGCTAATGATTCTGGTATTTCGGTCAAATACATACTTATTTCACTGTTTATAAAATTTCCAATATGCTTCAAATTGTTTTTATACATAGCCTATAAATATGTTACTTTAGCAAAAAGAAAATATGATGTAGTTTTTGTGGAAAAAAAATAATGAAGAATAGCACTGACAGCAGCAATCGTTGTCTCCTCCACCATGTTTAAAGTTTATGGCCCACCCAACTCGCAAACTCAGGTATCAAAATTTTATATGAGTTTCCCAGTCGTAAATATAGTTTGAAGTCCTAATTGCAGTTTCAATGCAGCTTCAAAGGGCTCTACAAAATCCCAGCTGAGAAATAAAGGTTGAATCTAGTGAAACGTCCGGTCATTTTCAAAAAAAAAAAAAAATTCTTAAAAAAAACCCCTTTACTCATTACATAATCATGTGGAAAGGTCATGCATGGTGAGTTCTTCATCCTTGTACTTCACTTCAAAAAGGTAGGGTAGGGCGAAAACTACCTTTTTTGTAAAGGGTTTTTGATTTTTTTTTTTGCACGTTCGCTTTGTAAACACTGGGTCAGTACTTACGCATACGTCACACATTAACTTTCATATGTGACCATGTAATGTGTGAAATTGAGCTTGTGCAAGATGAGCATTTGTGGTTAAAAAGTATATCATTTTTATTTATTTTTTTTTAAGCTGCATTGATTCTGCAATTTGGACTTTCAACTCATCAATCCCCATTGAAATCCACTATATGGAGAAAAATTCTTAAATGTTTTTATCAAAAAACTTCATTTCTTTGCGACTGAAGAAAGAAAGACATGAACATTTTGGATGACATGGGGTGAGTAATTTATCAGGAAATTTTTATTCTGGAAGTAAACTAATCTTTTAAATTGTCATAGTCAGCGTTGCCTGTGAAATTAATTTTGCATACAATTTATGAACTGTTGATGAAATATAGTGATAAAGCTTCCCAGAAAACACTGCTCATTTTTGACCCTGGGCCACAAAACCAGTCATAAGAGATTTATACATCATCTGAAAGCTGAATACGTAAGCTTTCCATTGTTTCCACTGATGTATGGTTTATTTGGCTGAGATACAACTATTTAAAAAAGAATCTGAGGGTGCAAAAAAATCTAAATTTTGAGAAAATCACCTTTAAAGTTGTCCTAATGAAGTTCTTAGCAATGTATATTACTAATCAAACATTAAGTTTTGATATATTTACAGTAGTAAATTTACAAAATATCTTCATGGAACATGATCTTTACTTAATATCCTAAAGATTTTGGCATAAAAGAAAAATTGTAATTTTGACCCATACAATGTATTTTTAGCTATTGCTACAAATATACCCGTGCTACCTAAGACTGGTTTTGTGGTCCAGGGTCACATTTAGCCAGTTTATAAGAATATGAGCTGCCTTGACAAAACTACTGTCAAAATTATCTACGAGTTTCCCAGTAGTAAATACGACTTGAGAGGCCGTTCACGTCCAGTTTCCGATTAGGAAATTTGTATTTAAGATAATTCCAAAAGCATGTGAAAGCAGCAGTAAAGTGAGACAAATCTGATTTTCTAATTCACATCATAAAGTGATGTGACACAAAAGACAGCTGTTTCCTCCTATCACACAGCTTTAAACCATAACCATTCTCTCTTTAATGACCCTCGGTTTGCATTTGTTTGCTGTTCCATCTACACCAGTCTACTTTTCTTCTCTTTTCAAACTATACAAGCCATGACCTCAGATAGGGTCAGTACTAATCCTGTGAAGTGTCACCTATCTCAGTGATGTGAATTATAAAGGCAGCTCTCCTTCTTTGACCCGCTGTCATTGGAGAGGAGAGATCGATGAGCTACGGGCCACTGTAATTGGGTAATACGCCTCTTTTGGGAGGGTGTCCATGAATCAATGTGAGTGTATTACAGGAGCTGTAAAACAGCTCTTGGACGGACTGTAAATACTGGAGAAATGCCGCACTGAGGTATTGCTTAACTAAAGTTCCCATGTACTTCCCCACTGGCCGAGTACACGGAACTGTTGTACAGGGCTTTCGTTCTCGGGTTAGTATAAGACTAACAATAGAAAAGACAGAGACAAATAATTCCTCTCTGGCAGAACTGTATTCCTCAGCAAAGATATTTTAAGATCGAGTCGCTTGAGTAAAAACTTGTGTGACACCGTAGAGAGCCCTCTGAGTGCATCAGCCAATTGTCTGGCCCATCTCACACCTGCACTGTCAGTGCGGCTTTCCATCTGTCAGCAGTTCTGAGCCCAGCACAGGGAATTCCCTTCTCACTTCAGGCTGCTGCTCTGGGACCGTGGGGCCGCCCGTGGCACGTCAAGTGTTTCATCTTCAGTCAGTGAATAGAGAGCAGTAGGGGAAAAGAAGGAGTGGTGAGATATGTGTATCACACGTAGAACACTTTAGACTATTGTGTTGAATCTGAGCTGCTAGAACCTCATCAACATCCTCACAGGTACAAGACTGTGATCCCTAATTAGCCTTGCTGTATCCCTAGAGTAATTGTAATCTCGTATGGGTGGCTCACATTCTGTTCTCTGACTGTCTAATGCATATTGTGCACAAAAATAGCAAGCAGTGGCTAAAATGGTCAGGTCCAATCTGATTGGCTGGATTTATTCAGCTTCTGGTTGTTGTTGACATGAAGTGACTTCTGGAAGCAAAGTGATGTTTAAAAGGTACTGGGTTGAAACCAGTGTTAATCCTGTCAGTTAAATTACTGGCCAAATGTTTGTCAACAAACCTTTCTTTGTATTTTTGGTTAACTGGTTTTGCATGTTAATGCATATAAATTAACATTTAAATAGTTTGTTTGAGTTTTTGGGAATATAACACATGACTGACTACATTTAAAGTTTTTTTTGTGTGTTATTATAGTGTCAAAAGACAAAAAATATTACTTAAAAATCAACACTGGCTAATACAAAGGTTTCTGAGAAAAAAAAACAAAACAAAACAAACCTAATTACTGGATTTGCTATGTTAATGGCATCAAACCCTGAAAGACACTCTGACACACTTAATTTAAAGCAGTGTTATTAAAGAAGTTCACTTCCAGAACAAAGATTTACAGATAATGTACTCACCCCCTTGTCATCCAAATGTTTATGTCTTTCTTTCTTCAGTCGTAAAGAAATTATGCTTCTTGAGGAAAATATTTCAGCATTTTTCTCCATATAATGGACTGATATGGAGCCCTGATTTTGAACTTCCAAAATGTAGTTTAAATGCGGCTTCAGACAATCCCAAATGTGGTTGTAAATGATCCCAGCCGAGGAAGAAGTTCTTATCTAGCGTAACGATCAGTTATTTTAATAAAAATAATACAATTTATATACTTTTTAATGCCAAACGCTCGTCTTGTCTTACTTTGCGTGGACAGTTTTTGTTCCTGTTCATGACAGTTAGGGTATGTCGAAAAATTCCAATCATATTTTCTATTTTGCATAGTGATATTGAGTTGATAATGAATGGAATCGTGAATTGAGTTGATAATGGAATCGGATTGGATCGTGAAGTGCCTGAAGATTCCCACCCCTTATTTCACACACACACACACACACACACACACACACACATATATATATATATATATATATATATATATATACTTTTTTTAGTTTTTTTCAGTTTGAAAAAAATGAACATTTTGTTAACTCACCCTCATGTTGTTCCAAACCTGAATTATTTTCTTCAGTGGAACACAGAGGAAGATATGAAGATGGTTAAACAATGAAAGAATTTTCTTTTTGGGTGAGAATTGTTGCCACATATTTGAATTGAAGTTTTTTTTTTTTCCCATAGCAGTCTATTGATTTTGTATAATTTCCTTTTTTTTAAAATTCTTTTTTTATTAGTGAAAAGTCTATTTATGTGAGATTTTTCTTCATATAGTGGACTTCAGTGGGGATCAGCGGGTTGAAGGTCCAAACTGCCGTTTCAATGCAGCTTCAAAGGGCTCCACACATACGGGTCTTATCTAGCGAAACAATCTGTCATTTTCTAAAAAAAAAAATATATATATATATATATATACTTTTTAACCACAAATGCGTGTCTTGCACTAGCACTGCGTTTATGCATTAGGTAATAACATTGGAAAGGTCACACGTGGTTAGTTATTCATCTGTGTACTCCGGTTTAAAAAGGTAAGGTAGGGTGAAAAACTCTATCTCATTTTCTCGTCCAACTTCAAAATGGGCTGACATCATTGTTTTATCTATTTTTGTAAAGGGCGTTTGACTGTCTTTGCGTTCACTTTGTAAACACTAGGTTACTTCCACCTATGTCACGTGTTCGAACTAGAGCAAGATGAGCATTTGTGGTTAAAAATATATATAATTTTTTTCTTTTTTTTTAAAAAAATGACCAATCGCTTCGTTAGATAAGACCCTATTTCCTCAGCTGGGATCGTGCAGAGCCCTTTGAGGCTGCCCTGAAACTGCAATAAACTTCATTTCTATGCAACTGAAGACAGAAAGACACAAACATTTTGGATGACATGGGAGTGAATAATTTATCCGGAAATTTTTATTCTGGAAGTGAACTAATCCTTTAAATTGTCATAGTCAGTGTTGCCTGTAAAATTTATTTTGCATACAATTTATGAACTGTTGATGAAGTATAGTGATAAAGCTTCCCAGAAAACACTGCTCATTTAGCAGAGCACTGCTCACTTAAAGAATATGAGCTGCTTTGACAAAACTACTGTCATCAATCTCTTATATACAAATTTATGTACGCATTACAATATGCACCAAAAGTGCTTATTTTGCTCTTCATGTAGTTTTCACTAATGCTAACAAATTCCTGTCTTTATCAGAAAAGAGAATATGAAATTGGGAATGCATATCACATCATGATCACGACTTCTTGAACTCTTAAGTAAGAACTTCCCAGGAGCACTTGAAGGCGGCGTTACCACCTGTTTTTCCAGATGCCAGAATCTGGAGGAGATTTAAAGAGGGGAAAGGAAAGTTAACAAGGAAGATGCATAACATCTGTCTTAATTTTCTTCTCTGCTCTGCATCTCCAGAGAAGTCGGCCCGTGGAGAACATCACATCTTCATTTGCAGTTCTGGTATAAACTCTCGAATGTGTGCAGATTTGGATCAGACTCTTTCAGGAATAGTCAGTCTCAAGTGTCAGGAAGTTTTAAGTCAACCATGCCACATATCGATTTGAGTAGTAGATGCTTCCCTGCTTCTGGAGGGTTCCATTATCAGCACAGCGTGTAGTTAAATGCTTTAGTTGGGTGGTAATGAAGTCAGCCTGGGAAACTCACTTCAGATCAGGCCTCGTTACAACTGATGTTGAGCTGCTGGGCTGAAGAGAGAAGTCTGTTTGCTTAGGGACTTTGAACAGACATTGTAGAACATCATTGCTTGCTTCAGGGGAAATACTCAGCAGATTACTCACATTTAATAGTGCTATTGAGGGAACCAAGGGCCTATTTTTTTTTTTTAACTCTTTCTTATTATTTTTTTCATCATATTGAATGGAGCCAAAGTGGAAAATGGCATTAGGGGGCCGATGGAATATCTATATTCAGCAGTGATTTTTGTTTGATGAACGCAGAGGAACTAGAGGTCAGCTATAAAGAATGTGAGTTCCTTCAGGGCTACTCGATGGGACATGATGGGTGGAGTTTTGTCAAAGTTGTCATTTGATGCCATAGTTAAGGACTGCCGTTTTGACTGCAGCTTGTAGTGTAACAGCTGAAGGTCACCTCGTCTTCTCTAAAAAAAGCTCAGTGACAAGATCATTTCAGTTTCCTCAGTCAACAGGTTAATAAAGGCTGATGTAATTTACTGTAAAGATCTCGCTGTCATAGCAGCATCTCATATCTACAAACTTAGATTGGTTGAATGGATGTTGGCGCAGAGGTTACAGTTAAACACATATGCCTTCTATCATTCAAGTCTGTATGGATTCAGAGAACCATGAAGCTTCTGACCTACATCTCACTATCTGCCTGCTCAAGTGACATCAATAACAAGAAATGACTGTATAGGAATGATCCAGCAATATTTTTGATCTGTCTTGTCCTCTCTGGAGTAATTGATTGACAAAAATTGTAATTGTCGATTATTCTCTTGAAATTGTAATTGCGATTATTAATTACGGTTATCACAATTTACACTGAATGATGTTTTAAAGGGGTCATCAGATGCTAAGTTCACTTTTTCATGTTGTTTGAACATTAATGTGTGTTGGCAGTGTATGTACAAATCTACCCTATAATGATAAAAATACATGCGGTGGTTTTTAATTAATCTGTAAAAATAATATCCCCGTTTTCAAATCGAGCCGTTCTCAGATGCCTGTCGGTGTGGCGTCACACCCACAGAGGCCGCTCCCATAATAGTTGATTGACATGACCGTCTTACCTCAGACCAGCTGTCACAGTCCAGTAACTTTCCTTGTTTCCATGCCGAAGCAGGGATGTAAGTTACACAAGAATATCTCAGATTGAGCGATTGAGGTGTTGTGTTGATGGATGTAATAATTAACATATCGATCGTCATTTACTCCCGACATCTGAGCAGCTAAAGATGCAGTAGATTACATTTGTTTGTGAATGGAATGCGCCTCCCGATCTACATATATCCGTCTATGTTCGCGCGAATCATTTGTGATCCAGCTTCACTTACAGCAGAAGTGAGTGTAAGCGCTTTTTTATGAATCTTTGCGATCGCCTTTCCTTATAACGGGGTAGTTAGGAAGTTTAGCGGCTAAACGCAGCTAAATGCGGCTAATGTAAACAAGACTGTCATTCCACAGAGAGAAGAGAGGGGGCGGGGTGAGCAGAGCTCATTTGCATTTAAAGGAACAACCCCTTAGAATGAGATGATTTTTGCAGAGCTCATTTTGACAAGGTAAAAAGGGTGTTGTTTTACAAAACCATTGAGAATTTTTAATCAAAGTATATTAGAGACTTTTCATAAAGACCCTAAAGAATCATATCAACTTGTGGAAAATGGGCATCCGATGATCCCTTTAAATATTTTATACCATTGTTTGAAGCAACTGCATGCCACATTTTTATACAGTTTATTTAAATATAAAAAAGGACAAATTAAAAATTAAAACAATGAGGAAAAAACCCTTAAGATAACCTGTAGGAAAAATACACACACTCACACACACCCATACAATTTAAAGGAGAAGTCCACTTCCAGAACAATAATTTACAGATAATGTACTCACCCCCTTGTCATCCAAGATGTTCATTTTGAGTTTGAACTTCCACAATGCAGTTTAAATGCGGCTTCAAACGATCCCAAATATGGTTGTAAACGATCCCAGCCGAGGAAGAAGGGTCTTATCTAGCGTAAAGATCGGTTATTTTAATAAAAATAATACAATTTATATACTTTTTAATGCCAAACACTCGTCTTGTCTCACTCTGCCTGGACTGTTTTTCTTCCGGTTCGTGACAGTTAGTGTATGTCGAAAAACTCCCATCTCATGTTGTCCCTCAACTTCAAAATCATCCTATATCACTGTTTTACCTTTTTTGTTAAGGGTGTTTGATCTCCTTTGCATGTTCACTTTGCAAAGACTGTGTCGGTACTTCTGCAGTGATGTAGGATGATTTTGAAATGATTTTCGGCTCGGCAGTAAGTTGAGGGAGACAATGCGATTGGAGTTTTTCGACATACCCTAACTGTCTTGAGTCAGAATACACAGAGTTCAGGGAGAGAAAAACAAGACAAGCGTTTGATAATAAAAAGTATTTAAATTGTATTTTTTGATGAAAATAACCAGTCATTTCACTAGATAAGACCCTTCTTCCTCAGCTGGGATTGTTTATAACCACATTTGGGATCGTTTGAAGCCGCATTTAAACTGCAAATTCTAAACCGGGGCACCATATCAGTCCATTATATGGAGAAAAATGCAAAAGTGTTTTCCTCAAAAAACATAATTTCTTTACGACTGAAGAAAGAAAGACATGAACATCTTGGATGACAAGGGGGTGAAAACATTATTTGTGAATCTTTGTTTTGGAAGTGGACTTCTCCTTTAAGAAAGCAGAATAATATAAGTGGATTTTTTTTTTTTGTAATTGTGCCTTTGAACGATTACATAATTGTGGCATCTGTAATTGTAATCGCGATTAGAAATTTGATTAATTGTGCAGCCCTACATCTTATACTCTAGGATTTTCCAGCTTTCATTGGGTCATCTTGCAAGACTTTGGCTGGACGTTTTGAGTTTTTCCTCAGTTGTTCTGATCAAACATTTTAAGATTTTGTGCTTTTGTGTTTAAACATGTTTTAAACTAAGCAATAAGGCCACCAGCTGTGTTTCTAGGAACTTTAATGTCTTGGAAATCTTCATATAGCCTTTTTTCTTATAAAGTCTTATAAAGTCCTGGATCTTTAGAAAAGCTTGTATTTGTAAAGGGGGTTGAATAATTTTGATTGCAACTGTTTATACACTAAAAAATGCTGGGTTATTTTTTTTTTTTTTGAACCCAAATGCTGGGTTCAGCCTGTTGGGCCATTTTTGGGTTGTTCTTAATATTTTTACTCAGGTGCTGGTAAAGGTTTGTAATATTTTATATTTCATTTATAAAGTCTTTACTGTGCTGTAAATTGTATTATTTTATGCAGCACAACATAAGGACGAGATGTCAGTCAGCAGCGGTCACTTCGCATGATGGAAACGCCTTTTGCATTGCATAAAATAAATGGATTTTATAGTACTGAGTTTCATTTATTTTGATGATAAAATATGTTCTCTAATGTCAGTACTGTTTGATCATAGGAAGGTTCTGGAGTCAGTCACGGCATCTTTCAGCTATGAGTGAAACGCAGCCTGAAGTTGCAGTCACATCGCTAAACAGCAACCCTTCACCGGCTCAGATTTCAGCGACACACCTGCACGAGAATTAGTGAGTTAAAATGTATGTAGTATTGTAAACTATGCTGTATTCACCCAAATAAATTCATTTTGTCTTGTAATTTGTCCGTGTTCTTTCTTAATAATAAATGTTCACCTTTTAATTATTGCTGTTGTTTTCTGTGTGTTTTTATAAGTTTCAGTCCATTTTTAACCAGCAATATATTCATTTTTAAACAATAGTTGACTTAAATAAAATAACCCAGCATGTTTTGTAAAAACATTTAACCCAAAATAACCCAGCATGTGTTTTGTCCAGTATTTACCCATCGCTGGGTTGCCAAATAACCCAATTTGGGTTGTTTTTAACCCAGCATTTTATAACCCAGTATAAATATTTGTATTTAACATGACATGTCACTGTATGGTGCTACAACACATGTTTTATATGGTCCATAAATTAGGTTTAGGGATGGGCTTAGGGAAGTGTAGATTAGTTTCTCTTTTTGTTTTTTGGACCAAACTGCACACTGTGTGTAAGGCAGATTGTTTTTTAGCTTGTTTGATATTAAAAAGTCTGTTTCATAAATTGAGCAATTTGCACTGTAGAAAGGAGATTGCCTGAGTTCTGATTTCCTCTTCCTGTCTGCAATCCATCTTCCTTTTGTCCTAAGCACCAGCCACACAATTCAACACATTCACATCTGTCAGGCTAAATCTTCTTTTCTCTTTCAGGTCTGATGTGTTCTCATTTGGCAGAATTGCCTGAAATGGGCTTTTGTGTTGACTGTTTTGAAGTGTGACAGTCCTGATTTTTTCGCCTGCGTCTTGTTCTGAGGCTGACCCTGGTTAAAACGCTCCACCTGATGCCGCTCTCTCTCAGTGGCATTTTGGGTGATTGGGTCTCTGATATTAATCTAGGTAGAGTTCAATTTGTCATTGTTCCTTCTCCGGGACTCTTGGATTGGATCCCATTCAGGGGTTAGGCTGATTTTGATTGGTTCCTGCTCTCGGGGCATTGAGTTGGATCTGTTTTGAAATTCTCTAGTCTTTAGGAAAGCTTCGGCATAAATGGCTGGATTTCACAGCTCTCTCTGATTGCTTCGATTCATTGGGCCTGGTTTTCAAGGTTTCAAGGGTCCACAAAAATACCCAGCAGCTTGGCCTCACATTTTCCTCTCTTTTCTACTATTTTGCCTCTTTTTCTGCTATTTTTGCTTTTTTGATGAACTATAGATCTGCCTTGCCTCAGTAGAAAGATTTTGCATTCATGCAATTTTTATTTTCAGTTTTTAACCATGCAAAAGAATATTGTATAAACATAAATAATTAGATTTTTTAAAAAAGAAATTAATAGTTTTATTTAGCAAGGATGCATTAAATTTTAAAGTTTTAAATTGAACAAATTATTTCTGTTATTAATTAAGCAATATTTAATGTAGTCTGGCTTGGATTTTCTTCTACCTTCAAAAGTTTTCTTCATGGCTGTTTAAGATAATTGCATGTCATGCAACCTTTCCATGGTGGCGTATGGTTAATGGTCTGTACCAAGTGACAGATGCATTTGTGCCAAAACACTGTCGAGTCCTTGCATGGCTGTAACTCAAACCTCTATAAACAGACTTGTGCTGGGTCAAGCTGTTCTTCCGTGAATGCTACCAAGGGACCTCTTCCCTTCTACTGTTGTTCAGGGCTGCAGGCTGTATTTACCTCCCGCACGCTCATAGTCGCACCAGGACTTCTGGAGCCACATGAGTTACCGTTGGAATAAAATTGAAGTGCTTTTGCACAAGGTAAAATATTTTCTGAAATTGTTTTCCTACATTAAAACATGCTTGTCCTTTTATGCACTGCACATTTGCAAACAGGTGCAAAAAACACTGGTCTATGAAAACCAAACAGAATAATGAGTAACATAATTTAGCAAAATGTCACAGTACATCAGTTGATTACTGAGACTTACTGACATAAAAATTGTAACTAAACTTTATTTGGAGTACTACTTGTGCACAATGCACATTTCTTTATTAAGCCTAATATTAAGCCTAACATATGTTTTAATGTCACTACTGATGAGGATTGTATGATCTTTAAATAATATCGGTCTTTAAATGCAAAATATTTAAAGTGTACCTAAAGTATACTTGAAATAGTTCCACTTTAGCACAATCAGATATACTTAAGTATATCTTTAGTTGTACTTCAGCACTACTTCTGCACTATTAAAGTGCATTAAGTGCAAAATTAGTTGTTCCAATTGAGTAGACTTTAAATATAGCAGTTTAGGATACTAAAAGTACAATTGCAGGGTATTTTTATTAAATGCATAATATGTAAATGTATTTGTAGCATACTTAGCATGAAATACATGTATTTTAAATACATTTTAGTATATTTATTTTTCACTAGGGTCTTTTATAAAGTACTTTTTATAGTGGTTTTTCATCATTATGTGACTAGATTAATGTTTACACTACAGATGTGATATGGAGAGGTGTGTGTGACTACCCTTGATCAGATCACAATTTGGACACCATTTACATTAGAGCTTGATTTGTCAATTTAAATCAGATCTTATTTTAAAAACTTAAAGAATTGATCTTTTAGTCTATGCTATTTTGATGCATAAACAAAACTTGCAAATTGCAATGACCTTGTGCTTTGACATGAAAATATGAAACAAAGTCAAACAAAGCTTTTAAATTCTGCCGATTTTAAAGCATTAGTTGAGGGAGATTCGAAAGAGATTGACATGTACTGTACCTGACATACAGTATATCCACATGAATCGAACTGCAACCAATCAAGACTGGAATTGACCAAATTACATTATCATTATAAATTTGTGTCAATACCCAGCCCTAATTTAAACTGTCCTAATTTAAAGTGCTGTCCACCTACGGCTGTATCATCTGAGACAGATGTTAATTTCAGGTGTAAACTGTCCCTTAGTTTGTATCTTCACACATTTTGTTAAGGCACACCAGTCTTCCCATCCCAACCTGTGTGAAGACAAACACGCATCTCGCATCTGCCTGGCGACAGCTATTACTGTGCCAGTCTTCATCAGTATCTTGGCTGCAGTTTAGGCTGAGACCTTCACCTGACAGTCAGAGAGAGAGCGGCCCCGGAGCTTGTGTTTAACACTCTAGTAAAAGACCCATGTCTGCGCGCCCCGGTCCCGGACAAACTCAATTTAATCCCCTGTCTCTGTATTGATGAATGGTGGGGAAAGTTCAGAGAGCAAATTAAGTTTCTTTTAGAAGTTTTGTTGTTGTAGTTGTTGTTGTGGTGGTGATCGGGTGGCAGGCTGAGGCTTCAATAAGACGTCTTGTCTTTGTTTGGACCCACAATTAAATGAACACTCAGAAGCTTCGGCGGGTAAGGCTTTTAAATGCTTTAAGAGTTGTTTTACATCTAAGCTGAATCACCTAATTTGTAGCTTTGTCAGGTCATTGGTCACGAGAGGTTTATTAAGGAGAAGTCTCAGATCCATTAGCACTTGGCTCAGGTTCATATAGGGCTGGATGGAAACATTTTTAAGAGGTATTGAGGGGTGAAGAGCTCATCAGTTTATGAGAGCAAACGTATCTCTCTTTGTCAGCGTTCACCAGAACCAAGTGTAGAAATAAAAAGTAACCATTACTATGGTCAGAGGTGGATTATGTGCACTGCCTGTCAATGAGCAACATAGAGTTGTTGAAAGTAGAAAGGCTGTTTTGCCAAACTTTTTATTGCAGTTCATAAAAATGATGGAAGACTTGAGGTTTTGTTTTACCATAATCTGACTTAATAGTGAGCTCAATCTTGGAACAAACCCTAAGTATTAAACTTCTATTAATTTGACCTATACTGTTATGTGTTATGGACATGAATGATAAATCATTTGGCTGGTTTGGTATAGATGCGCTATATGCTTCATCTTGAATTTTTCCAGGTGGACAATAAAGAGGAGAATAGCTATCACATAGACCTAAAGGAGAGACTTAAGCCGTATTTAGACCAGAATTATAGGCTGTTTACAAAAAAAAAAAAAAAAAATTCACCAAACTTTACCAAAATAAGAGGAATCATACAAAATGCATGTTATTTTCTATTTAGTACTGGCCTGAAAAAGATATATTACATAAAAGATGTTTACATATAGTCCATAAGAGAAAATAATAATTGAATTTATTAAAATGACTCTGTTCAAATGTTTACATACACTTAATTCTTAAAGGGGTCATCGGATGCTAAGTTCACTTTTTCATGTTGATTGAACAGTAATGTGTGTTGGCAGTGTATGTACAAATCTACCCTATAATGATAAAAATCCATGCAGTGGTTTTAATTAATCTGTAAAAATAATATCCCCTTTTTCAAATTGAGCAGTTCTCAGATGCCTGTCGGTGTGCCGTCACACCCACAGAGGCCGCTCCCACAATAGTTGATTGACATGAGCGTCTTACCTCAGACCAGCTGTCACAGTCCAGTAACTTTCCTTGTTTCCATGCCGAAGCAGGGATGTAAGTTAGACAAGAATATCTCCGACTGAGCGATTGAGGTGTTGTGTTGCTGGATGTAATAATGAACATAGTGGTCGTCATTTACTCCCAACATCTGAGCCGCTGAAGATGCAGTAGATTACGTTTGTTTGTGAAGGGAATGCGCCTCCCGATCTACATATATTCGTCTATGTTCGCGAGAATCATTCATGATTTCATTTACAGCAGAAGTGTGTATAAGCGTTTTTTTATGAATCTTTGCGAGTAGTTAGGAAGTTTAGCGGCTAAACGTGGCTAAATGCTAAGTAAACAAGATTGTCATTCCACAGAGAGAAGAGAGAGCGGGGTGAGCAGAGCTCATTTGCATTTAAAGGAACAACCCCTTAGAATGAGATGATTTTTGCAGAGCTCATTTTGAAAAGGTAGAAAGGGTGTTGTTTTACAAAACCATTGAGAATTTTTAATCAAAGTATATTAGAGACTTTTCATTAAGACCCTAAAGAATCATATCAACTTGTGGAAAATGGGCATCCGATGACTCCTTTAATACTGTGTTGTTACCTAAATGATTCACAGCTGTGTTTTTTGTTTAGTGATTGTTGTTCATGAGTCCCTTGTTTGCCCTGAACAGTTAAACTGTCCGCTGTTCTTCAGAAAAATCCTTTAGGTCCCACAAATTTTTTGGTTTTTCAGCATTGTGTATTTGAACCCTTTCCAACAGTGGCTGTATGATTTTGAGATCCATCTTTTCACACTGAGGACAACTGAGGTACTCGTATGCAACCATTACAGAAGGTTCAAATGCTCAGTGATGCTAAAGAAGGAAAAAAATTGATGCATTAAGAGCCAGGGGTGAAAACTTTTGAACAGAATAAATATGTGTACATTTTTTTTTATTTTGGCTAAATATCTTTTTTTTTTTTCATTTAGTACTGTCCTTCAGAAGCTACAGAAGATACTTACATGTTTCCCAGAAGACAAAATAAGTCAAATTTACCCTGATCTTCAGATTCAAAAAGTTTTCATCCCCGGCTCTTAATGCATCATGTTTCCTTCTGGAACATCAGTGAGTGTTTGAACCTTCTGTAATAGTTGTATATGAGTCCCTCAGTTGTCCTCAGTGTGAAAAGATGGATCTCAAAATCATACAGTCACTGTTGGAAAGTGTTCAAATACACACACACACACACACACATACACAAAAAAAAGAAAAAAAAAGTTTTTTTTGGGACCTGAAGGATTTTTCTGAAGAACAGCAGACAGTTTAACTCTTCAGGACAAACAAGGGACTCATAAACAACTATCACTAAACAAAAAAGCAGCTGTGGATCATTTAGGTAACAACACAGCATTATGAATCAAGCGTATGTAAACATCTGAACAGGGTGAATTTTATAAACTGAAGTAATATTTTCTCTTGTAGATTATATGTAAACATCTTTTATGTGAAATATCTTATTCAGGTAAGTATTAAATAAAAAATAACATGCATTTTGTATGATCCCTCTTGCTTTGGTAAAATAAACATTTTGCAGGTTCTGCAAGGTGTATGTAAACTTTTGACCTCAACTGTATGATTGATTGTACTGAATGTACATTTGAGGAGTACTTAAATACTAAAAGAATATACAAACAACAACAACAACAACAACAACTGTAGTTGTCATTGAAAAAAGCAAAAATGCATTGTGGTTGCAAGCTTTTCATAGGAAATAAACGTTTTTCACTGTATTTAAAAAAGTAGTTAAAAATCACATCTTTTAATTTCACATCAACGCAACTTCAACATAAAAATTCCTTACAAATCCATTATTATATGCTGTAAGCCAGCAATGAAACCAGTTTGATCCTAGGGATTTTCAACTATGAATCTGAATCTTGTTTCCTTTAAGGCATTCTAATATCCAGCTATATCTCCACATCTGCCATCATGAGATTATTATGGAGAGATTGGAGGAACTAAATAACCAACATTTGGTAACTTTGATTATCCACTACAGTAAACAAGCCATGTTTCCTGTGAATGCCAGAGGCTATATGTGCAAGGCATGATGGGAAACCTTAATCACTGATCCCTGACCCTAGCCATTCAGCATGTTTTTGGCCTATGTAATTAAAATAAAATCTTTAACCCAGCAGAACATGCCGAAATGTTCACGCACACACAAATTCATGTGCGCCCTGACC
Source organism: Labeo catla (assembly GCA_012976165.1). Taxonomy (NCBI): domain Eukaryota; kingdom Metazoa; phylum Chordata; class Actinopteri; order Cypriniformes; family Cyprinidae; genus Labeo; species Labeo catla. The sequence goes on from VONZ01000957.1 coordinate 34,377, forward strand.
GAAAATGTGCATATATATGCATTTAGGGATTGTCCATCTGGGTAGTCAGCACTAAGCTTCATCCAGGCTTAACTTTTAGAGGATCGGGGCATGTGAGGCAAGAGGACGCCCGCAATCAAATCATTATTTCAGAGCTGCCGACAGAAACAGCATCTGTAGACGGGATGATTGGATTTTGCTCCGTTTTTAAACACCACATTAAATTACAGCCGTAGTTCAATAGTGCAAGTTCACAAAAAGAAATAAATATCAGAGCTGGACTGATTGTAGTGGTTTGTTTCTTTTTCATCTTATATTTGCTCTTATTGTCAGCTTCACTAAATGATCATGGCCACACTTAACTTTAAGGTCCACTTATCACTATTAACTAGCTTATAACCACAACTTTTGCCTTAATAAACTCCCTATTTGCTGCTACTTAATAGTTAGTAAGCAGCAGCGATGGGAATAACGGCGATATAAATAAACGGCGTTACTAACGGCGTTATTTTTTTCAGTAACAAGTAATCAAACTAATTACACAAAATTACAAACAATATCTTAAGTACCACCACCATAAGTTCAGTCAACATGACTAATATGCATTCATACATGGTTGTTCTAATTACTAAAGTTCTAATTGCTAAAGTTTAATGCTAAATTATCATAATGTCATCTTATAATGCTTGACTGACTGATGCTATATGTACTTTCAGAAGTGTAAAAAACTGTGCCATCAAGCAGTATATCAGATATTTAAAGGAGAAGTCCACTTCCAAAACAAAGATTTTGGATGTACTCACCCCATTGTCATTCAAGATGTTCATGTCTTTCTTTCTTCAGTCGTAAAGAAATTATGTTTTTTGAGAAACACATTTCAGCATTTTTCTCCATTTAATGGGCTGATATGGTGCCCCTATTTTGAACTTCCAAAATGCCGTTTAAACGTGGCTTCAAATGATCCCAAATGCGGTTGTAAACGATCCCAGCCGAGGAAGAAGGAACTAATCCTTTAATTTTAAATTATGATTATGTAACTCAGTTACTACTAATTTTTACATTAACAATGTAATCAATATTCTATTTATTAAAGCCAAGTATGAATCTTATCAGGTGTTTTAAGCGTTTTACATTCATTCCTAAATAATAACTCAAGGCAGTAACAATTTAAACAATTTATTGTATTTGTGAACTTATGTTCAGCTATTCGTTTTAAAAGTTTATTTTTAACTATTTTTGAATTTTTCAGATCATCAGTCATCAAAGCTCTGTAAATACTGGTCAAAGACACACAGAGCATGTTAAAATCTTATTTAGATGTAACAAAGTGGTTATGTCCAAGTGTGTTTATTAAAGATATCTTGAACAAACATTCCATTAACGTTACTGTACGAATTTTGTCCATAACTGTGAGAGATACCTTTCTACAGTGTAAGCCAAAGCACTGGAAATGTTCCTTGTTAGCTGGGAATACAAATGTGTGTTGTTAGTGTGTTAATGCACTATAGATGATTAAGTCACACAGGTACAGTATGCAGCATTAGCAGAGGCATGTGTGGGAGTTGTATGTGCTTTGCATCGTGGGATTTGACATAATGAGATTCATCATTCATAATGGATTTCCATTTTGTTTGTGCTGTTCAATGCACATTGTGCACAATGTTTTTATTTCACCACCTACCTATTTATATGTGTGTCTTGCATATGAATGATGGTATACTAGCAATATGCAAACAATTACATGTAATTAACTAGCAATTAACATGACACCTAGTTACACACAGCTGCTTGTTTATTTCTTTTATCCATGCATTTGCTGAAGCCTCATCTGTCTCTCCCTGGCTGTCCATCACTCTGTCTTCCTCTGTGTCCAATAAATAAAGTGATTACATGCTAAAACCACACAAACACAAATATGTCAAATGCACAATACCTCTGTCATTTTCAACCCATTATCACTGTCATGATTGTGGGCCACATTATTATTATTATGTGCAATTACCATTTGCATCATTTGTTTTGTCAGATTTTCACGGTGTGTTTTTAATGATATTGACGGCTTTTCATGTAGGCCACAGTGTAAATCGCTACTATAAAAGGGGTGTTTAAAATTTGCAGTGTAGATCTGAATTTGAATTTCAGTGTTTGATCAGACAATCTCTAAAATCTGTCCAAATGCAAATGTGCCAGTTCACTTCCTCTTTTAAAAAGCTTTTTATCTGTGTTTCATTGGTATTTTGGGCTGTTTGTTTCTAGTAACTAAAACAAAAACTATTACAACTGAAAAGCTTGAATAAAATAAAATATAAATACTAGTTTAGGAAGAACTCAAACTAACCACAAATTAAAAATGTTGCCTTGGTAAAGAACTAAAATATTTTTTGTCATTGATAATATGTCGTAACTCTCATTTACACTTCTGCATATTCAGATACATGTCATGTCTTGTTTGATGTCAGTCATGCCATTGATTTGTGCCACGTTGAAATATGCAGAGTCATCCTCTAGACAAGGAGAAACGAGACATATCAAATATAGCCTACTTAATTAGATTACAGGATGTATCATATTAACTGGAATCATAAGAAAGCATCTAAAACAAAACGTCATAAAATCTATGACTTTGCAAAAAAGCTGCAGTGTCCAGACTTACCTTTTGACTTTGCTCAATGTGTTCCTGTTAGTAAGATGCATGTGTCTGTGTGTGTGTTTGCGCATTATTTCAATGCCATGCATGTTTGTGAATACAAATTGTGATGCCCTTTCAGTGCCCTCCTCCAGGGGAAGGGCAAAGTCTACTTTTAATTAAATTAAACAGGCAGAGTGAGGATGAAGGATGTCTATTTTAGAAATATGTATCTGACAGCTGAATTTACTTTTGGAAACCTGGTAAACCAGCAATTAGTATCTAATACTGAGGTTATTTTACACCTTCATTCCCTTTAGGAGAGATAGATTAATGTTCTTCTTAGTTTTTGTTTACAGTATGATGTTTTTTCGTACCACCATTGTGAAAAACACGTACACTTTATCATATGTTTAAAAAAAAAATGTACAGAAATAATTTTATTTAAAAGAATATACTCAAGTGTGAACAGAATGTATAGTTCTAACAGCATGTTATTTGCAATTAAATTAATATGTATTATAGATTACATTTATATTAAATACAATTAGCTGAAATTATGAGTGATTTTTTTATCCAATTAAGTAAGACTTAAAGGCATAGTTCACCCAAAAATGAAAATTGTGTCATTACAGGAGAACTCCACTTCCAGAACAACAGTTTACAAATAATTTACTCACCCTTGTCATCCAAAATGCTCATGTCTTTCTGTCTTTAGTTGTAAAGAAATTATGGTTTTTGAGGAAAACATTTCGTTTTGCTAAATAAGACCCTGCATTTAAACTACATTTTTGAAGTTCAAATTCGGGGCACCAATGAAGTCCATTATATGGAGAAAAATCCTGAAATGCTTTCCTCAAAAACCATAATTTCTTCAGGACTGAAGACAGAAAGACATAAACATTTTGGATGACAAGGGGTGAGTAAATTATTTGTGAACTGTTGTTCTGGATGTGGAGTTCTCCTTTAATTACTCACTCTCATGTTGTTCCAAACTCGTAAGACCTTTGTTCGTCTTCAGAACACGAATTAAGATATTTTTGATGAAATCCAAAAGCTTTCTGACCCTTCATAGACAGCAACAAAAGGTAGTACGGACATTGTTAAAACAGTCCATGTGACATCAGTGGTTCAACCGTAATATTTTGAAGCTATGTTGAGTAATTAATGACAGAATTTTCATTTTTGGGTGATGTAATATAATTCCCTGGTGTCCCCAGAATGTGTCTGTGAAGTTGCAGCTCAAAATACCCCACCGATCATTTATTATATCATTTTGAAAATGCCTATTTTGAGTGGAAGCAGAAAAATTTTCAGCATGTCTCTTTAAATGCAAATAAGCTGCTGCTCCCCACCCCTTTTCCAGAATAGGGCTGTGCCTTTACAGCTCCTACCTCAGATACTCTGTCAAAAAACATCTGTTTGGTTTTGATTATCATGTCTGTTTATCATAGGGTTTTCCGAGAGCACACATCTGAAGCACGCGCTTAGAAAGCGGCTGTCACAAGGCATCTGAGTACTAAACAAGTAGAAAAGTGAGTAATAAAATTTCTTTCATGTCTTATTGCGCTTTAACTGTCAAGTACACACAAGTTTATGTTAAAAACTCTCATTGCATTACTCGCGCTCAAGCCGAGCCTCGAGTTCGAGCTTCCATTAAGGACAGCAAGCCAAGTTTGTTTACCATTGCCCATCAGGACTAAGATATTTTAAGATTTTAAGACTAAGATTAGATATGAGTAAGATATTTTACATAAAAGATGAATTTTTGAATTTGAAGATCACGGTAAATTGTACTTAATTTGTCTTCCGGGAAACATGCAAGTATCTTCTGTTGCTTCCGAAGGGCAGTACTAAAGAGAAAAAAATGATATTTCAACAAAATTTGGACATCTTCATCTTGTTCAAAAGTTTTCACCCCCGGCTCTTAATGCATTGTGTTTTCTTCTGGAGCATTAGTGAATGTTTGAACCTCTTTTAATAGTTGTGTTTGAGTCCCTCAGTTGTCCTCAGTGTGAAAAGATGGATCTCAAAACCATACAGTCACTGCTTCAAATATCATCAAAATATGCAAATATTCAAAAGATGCTTGAAAACTGAAGAATCTGCAGGACCTGGAGGAACAGTTCTCAGTTTAACTGTTCAGAACAAACAAGGGACCCAAAGGGGGTTATTTTAATAATTTCAGCACTTTTTTTTTGTCTTGTGGACTATAGTAATCAACATTTGAAGTGGATCAAAATCTTTCAGCAAAGCTGTCCTAAAACCAAAACAATACCTGTTCTTGTCTTAGGACAACTTTGATGAGCTTTCTTGATCCACTTCAGATGCTGACTACTGTATGCGTAAACATATTTATGTAAAATATAAGATTCCGCAAGGGGTTCCTAAACTTTCGCATACCACTGTACATTTCAAAGTATTACCATCACTGTCCCATGGTACCGCCAGCACAGTACTTTTAGTTGGCCGATAGTTTAGGATTCCAGTAAGGAGGACGTCAGCTGACTTTAGGGGTGTAGTCTGACAGATCAATATTGCACTCATTGAGACTGCCAGTACAAGGCTAACTAAATAGACAGACACTCCCCCCACTTTCTCGTTTCGACCTGTGCACTGGTGTATTTATCATTAGTATAACACTGCAGAGGATGAGCATTGTGGAGGACAGCTGCAGCAAAACAGGCTAACACTAGAATGAGCAAGTAAATGAGCAAATGGAGAAGGATGTTTCGATTATTGAATCAGGCATTTTTCTGCCCTTTTTCTCTCTCATCTATCCTCCATTCTCCTCTTCTTTCTACTTCTTTGGTCTTATAAAGAAGGCTACATAATTTGACTCAGATTTAAAAGAGTTTGTCTAATTGAATGTCTTTGACCTTAAAAGGTTACCAGATATTGAAACCAAACTTTATGGAGACATTTTCTGGGGTTTGGTGTTATTTACGGCGTGTTGGAAATGAAAGTGCCTCCGTTTCTCTGATGTAATTTACCAAGCGTGTCATCCTAAAATAACTGGGGCTCTTCCTGTCTTAGTCCTTGAACAGCAATGCTGCTGGACTACTAATCACCCGAAGCTGCCCTTGACCAACAACGCCGAGGTGTTTATGTGTGTGACGAAGGACACTGAAACCATGTGGTTTGTCTTTCCAAACATGTGACTATTGTGATGAAAAGACATATGTTGTGTTTTGAATGCTGATACAGTAAGTCAGGCCCTCCCTCAAACCACGTCTCCATTAGGATCCTAAGTGAACCCATTTGCTCAAATTACTCTCTTTACTGGTATTTGGCTTTAAAAAACTACTGTCAGGCTGTCAGGATTTACTAAAGACATACAGTGAAAAATTAGTGATTAAAAGGTATAAACAGTCAATTTGCATCTAACCTCATTACTTATGCTTTTATAGGAGAAGTTTACATTTCAGATGCAAAATTATGGAAAGAGAGAATTTAAATGAATCATGCAAGATGATTTACTAAGGTGTGCGGTAGTCTATTTACTGGTACACTCAGGAAAAAAAATAGTACAAAAGCTTTCACTGGAGTGGTACCTTTTCAAAAGGTAAATGTTTGTACTGTTTAGGTACACATATATTAGTATATGTGACCCTGGACCACAAAACCAGTCTTAAAGGGGTCATCGGATGCAAAGTTCACTTTTACATGTAGTTTGAACAGTAATGTGTGTTGGCAGTGTATGTACAAATCTACCCTATAATGATAAAAAATCCATGAAGTGGTTTTTAATTAATCTGTAAAAATAATATCCCCTTTTTCAAATCGAGCCGTTCTCAGATGCCTGTCGTTGTGTGATCACACTGACAGAGGCCACGCCCACGATAGTTGATTGACATGAGCATCTTACCTCAGATCAGCTGAAACAGTCCGACCTCCACTGTTTTGATGCCGGAGCAGGAATGTTAGACAAGAATTAGATAAGAAAATCTCCGATTGAGCGATTGAGATTTTCTGTTGCTGAACGTAATAATAAATAATGATCATTTACTTCCGACATCTGAGCCGCTGAAGATGCAGTAGATTACGTTTGTTTGTGAAGGGAATGCGCCTCCCGATCTACATATATCTGTCTATGTTCGAGGAAATCATTCGTGATCCAGCTTCACTTACAGCAGAAGTGAGTATAAGGGGTTTTTTTTACGAATCTTTACGATCGCATTTCCTAATAACGTGCTAGTTAGCATGTTTAGTGGCTAATCGCGGCTAAAGTAAACAGGCTCGTCACTCCACGGAGAGAAGAGAGGGGCGGGGCGAGCAGACCTCATTTGCATTTAAAGGAACAACCCCTTAGAATGAGATGATTTTTGCAGAGCTCATTTTGACAAGGTAAAAAGAGTGTTGTTTTTTCACTACCATTGAGAATTTTTAACCAAAGTATATTATAGACTTTTCATTAAGACCCTAAAGAATCATATCAACTTGAACTTGTGGAAAATGGGCATCCGATGACCCCTTTATGTAGCATAGGTATATTTGTAGCAATGGCCAAAAATACATTGTATGGGTCAAAATTACAGATTTTTCTTTTACGCCAGATATCATTAGGATATTAAGTAAAGATTATGTTCCATGAAGATATTTTGTAAATTTCCTACTGTGATTATATCAAAATTTAATTTCTGATTAGTAATATGCATTACTAAGAACTTCATTTGGACAACTTTTCTCAATATTTCGATTTTTTTTTTGCACCCTCAGATTCCAGATTTTCAAATAGTTGTGGCCAAGTCTTGGCCAAATATTATCCTATCCTATCCAAGCCATACATTAAAGGAAAGTTTATTTATTCTGCTTTCAGGTGACCTATAAATCTCAATTTCGAAAAATTTATACTCGTGACACTTATGGTCCAGGGTCACCTATGTGCATTTTAGGTACCTTTTAGGTACAAAGGTGTATCTTTTGAAAAGGTGCCGTCCCAGTGAAAGCTTTTGTATCTTTATTTCTGAGAGTGTATTTGTGCCATTATTTAACACCCCAAAAAACATGCCTTAACCCATTTTGCACCTGTGTTGTTAGTAGATTACACATACCCAGTATTTATTGGCTTGTTTGTGATTCTGTGCTAATTTGCACAGCTCGTAGTAGATTGCGTTGGTCATTATGGAAATGCACAAGCTGCGTCTGTATTGTTTAATTTGCACAAAGTCAGTAGATCATCCACGGAACTTTCCACTTCTGCACTTTTATGGGATTGCATTCTCATGATAATTTGCCCTGTAAAGCTGTCCCTAAATGATTTTTTAGCTCACACAATGTTTAGATTTTCCAAAATTATTGTCTTTTGTAAAGTCATATAAAGGGCATCTTCCATCTACAGTGGTAAAAAACTAAATGGTACTGGTCATTTTCTGCCAGGACATTTTCCATTAAGTGTACAGATATTTCTCTTAAACTCAAAACATAGTACAGTGCAATGCACGATTCAAAATAAGGAAAATTGCCAGTGAAAATTAAATACCGAAAATTCCTTCTTATTAACACAGTACATTGGGCCTTATTTTTACAGATTTTATTAAGTGTAAATACCTCTAAAGTAGCATGTCTTCCAGGAAAGAGAAAACCGTGTGTTCATGTGCAGCTGTAAATAGAGTTACTCTTGGACACATCTTCATAAAAAAATGACCATGGCTTTAGAGAGAAGATGGAAGAGTGAACAAAAATAGACCAAGATAGACCCTTCTATGTGAGGTTAGGAGATGTGCAGTAAAAGTGCTTATCTCAAAGAGAAGCAGAACTGATGCATATACAGTATGCCATAGCCTGTGTCTTTCTACATGTCTTTTTCTCTCTCTTTCCTTTTCCCACTGCTGACAGCGGCACTCTAGATCTCTACTTTTGTGGAGTCAGGAGACTTTGCATGATTGCTCTCTGATGGAGTGCCCCTGCTGCTCTTCATAGTGGCCTAGAAAGGTAATGTGGAGGCGGGGCAGGTGTTCATAGACAAATGGTGCGCTGACATTGAGAGACTTTATACACTTTTTAATTTTCCTTTCCTTTTTTCTTTTCATGTGACTCCAGATGTCCTTCAGATGTCTCAGATTGTCTAAAACTGAAGGCGGCTGCCTTGCTGATTTGCTACCTACTCATTCAGTGGCTTAATAGAAAGTGTTTTATGTGAAGGTACTTCTTATTTATGAGACTTTTTACACTTCAAAAAATCACTTTCTTTATCAGTATCTTTTTCTTGTTTTCAAGGAACAAATATTCATAAGGTCAGTTTACTTGAAGCAAAACTGCATAAGCTATTAAGCTTTTCTTTTAGATACGTCTTAAATGAAGTTCATTTTTTTCTTACACCATTAGCAGAATGTTTTTCTTGTTTAAGAAAAATCCTTTCTAATTTAAGCTGAATTGAAAACAAGACAAAACAATTTAATAGCAAGATAAGGAAACTAAATTTAATTCAAAATATTCTCTCTGAGAAAAGTTTTGCTTCTCAAGTAAATGTAGCTTGTTTTAGGATATTCAGATATATTTTTTTAATGGAAAACAAAACACATATTCTAATTTAGATTGTTCGAGGTGCCTCGAGATATTGCCTGATAAGGTAGCATCTTTGAAGTGCTTAAAAACCTCAACACTTGGTGAAAATTAAAAATTACTCTGCACTTATTCATGGCAAAAAATTTCACAGAACAACCTATTGGCAGTCTCTCATGATTCAAAAGCAGACATTTAGTGTAGGGTAGAGGTACACTCCCCTCCAGATGTTTGGAAACACCCCTGGTAACTGTGATTGTGGACAATATCAGCATAAATCCTTACGATTTTTTGGTGTAACTTGACATTATCATTGAAGACCAGCAATAATAATTTTCATTTTGATTACATAATAATGGCAAAATATACATGTCAAAGTCAGACATGCCCCTTTGCCAGCTGCGATGCCTGGTTACTGGTTTAAACTTGGCCCAGGTTTTTAAAAGATTTTTGGTTCAGCACACCTTAATAGCTTCAACAATTGATTGCCAATTAAGTTTAGAATACAATGAATTTAGGCCCAGATTATGCAGAGCTGTAATAGCTGCTAATGGTGGATATTTTTTTTTCTATGTATAAACTGTTTATGTAATAAAATATGTTTTCGTAGTTTGCGTTGTCCCTTATCAGTGCAAAATTATCACAAATTAAAAAGGATTCATGCCAATATTGTCCGAAACCCCACTTTTCTAGGGCGTTTCCAAACTTTTGGAGGGCAGTGTAGATAAATCACATCAGCTAAACACTGGAATACTACAGGGTTTGGTGCTTGATCCTCTTCTTTTCTCAAAAATACACTACATTGCTTCATCTATGCACATGGATTTCCTTACTACGACTATACTGGCTGCACTGTACACTGATGGGAATAACAACTTTATAAATAAACTGTGTTATTAACGGCTAATGCACAAATGTCAAACTCATTGGCTGGCGCTCACCTGTTATTGTTCCTGTTTTGCAAATGAGTTTGAGCGAACGCAGACATTGTGATTAATATTCATGAACTCAGCAGCTCATTAATCCTTAGTGTGTTTTATATTGTTATTAGTAGTAGAATTTGTAGTAGTTTTGTTATCTTTTTCAGTGCTATTTTTAGCCACCCCCTTTTTTTAATAGAAATACTAAATTAAAAACAGTATCTTTAGCACCACCACCAGTCCTAAGTTCAGTCAGCATGACAAATATCCATCCATACATGGTTATTCTAATTACTAAAGTTCTATTTACTAAAGTTTAATACTAAATTATCATAATGATATATTATAATGCTTGACTGACTGATGCTACGCTTTATTTTTCATATAATTTACATTATTACAATACCTTGTACCCAGCCCGGCACAAATGGCTCGATTAGTTCTGGGTTTATGAAAGCCCGCCTTCCGAAAAACATAATGTGTTGTGATTGTTTAACTGTCTCATTGCGTTGTGATTGGCGAACAGCTTAGACTGTGTTTTAGTATTGCCACGCCCCTTTCCAAAGCAGCAAGTTCCATGTACAACTGTTAGCGCAAGCTACATTAAAGTGATTCTTACGCTTTAAAGGGGTCATCGGATGCCCATTTTCCACAAGTTGATATGATTCTTTAGGGTCTTAATGAAAAGTCTCTAATATACTTAGATTAAAAATTCTCAATGGTTTTGTAAAACAACACCCTTTTTACCTTGTCAAAATGAGCTCTCAAAAATTATCTCATTCTACGGGGTTGCTCTGCTCACCCCGCCCCCTCTTTTCTCTCTGTGGAAAGACGGTCTTGTTTACATTAGCCGCATTTAGCTGCGTTTGGCCGCTAAACTTCCTAACTACCACGTTATAAGGAAAGGCGATCGCAAAGATTCATAAAAAACGCTTATACTCACTTCTGCTGTAAGTGAAGCTGGATCATGAATGATTCGCGTGAACATAGACGTAGGCATCTGAGAATGGCTCGATTTGAAAAAGGGGATATTATTTTTACAGATTAATTAAAAACCACTGCATGGATTTTTATTATTATAGGGTAGATTTGTACAGACACTGCCAACACACATTAATGTTCAAACAACATGAAAAAGTGAACTTAGCTTTCGATGACCCCTTTAAATATGGATATTTTATTTTTTACAGAAATGCACTGATTCGCTACAGGAGGCTTTTGGACTACAAACACAGTAGTCCAAAGGAGCCGTTCCTTGTAATTCGTGAAAAGGGATTTTTTAAAAAAAAACAAAATATCTACCTTTGGAGTGGACTTTGAGATTTCTAACTTTGTAGATATTTTTTATGCCCAAATATACACACCACACACTGACTAAAATTCAAAGAGTGAAAAAGCATATAGGAGATACAACTGTTTGAAAATCTGTAATCTGAGGGTGCAAAAAAATCAAAATATTGGGATTGCCTTTAAAGCTGCCTTTAAATTGCTTTTAAAGTTGTCTAAATGAAGTTCTTAGCAATGCATATTACTAATCAAAAAGTTCTGATATATTTGCGGTAGAACATTTAATCTCTTTATGGAACATGATCCTTAATATCCTAATGATTTTTGGCATAAAAAAATGGATAATTTTGACCCATACAATGTATTTTTAGCTATTGCTACAAATATACCAGAGCTACTTATGACTGGTTTTGTGGTCCAGGGTCACATATTTGAACAATTTTTAAAAAAAGTAACACAATAGTTACTTTCCCTGGTAATTACTTACTTTTATAATGATGTAACTCAGTCACTAACTCAGTTATCATTTGTGAGAAGTAACTAGTAACTATAACTAATTACTTTTTAAAAGTAACATGCCCAACACTGGTACCGCGTACCTCTTTTTCATAAAGTTTGTAATGTCAGGGGTTAAAAAAAACATATGCTAATCTTCTGATTTTTCCATGTGTCAAGCTAGGACAAGTAAGTTAATAGCTAAGTTAAATGCACTCTGGCAGAAAAGTAAATGTGTCGCTGTGCAGCCAAATCACTCAGAGAGTTCAGAAGGACTTTTACATGAAGACAAAATTAAATATTAACCTCAATTTGCTTGTTTTGTCCTCTTTCAAATCTCCAAAGTCTGTTTGCCTTGTGCTGAGTTAATGTTATCATGAACTACAAAGAGCAGATCCCTTAAATGATTCTGACAGGTAAGTGTGAGAGAGTCCCTGCATTTTCACGTCTAGATGGGGAAGAGAGTATTTAATGTTGAAGTAATGATTGCTGAAGGAGGCCGATAGCCTGAGGGTAAATAGAGAAAATGAACGTGTGTGCTACATTTATTCATGTGCACTCTCTGCATCTATACTATTGGGTTTTCTCACAGTGTAACCAAAGTTATACTGTGGAGGCTCTATCCTCTGTATTTCGTGTATGGAATGTGTGTGTGTAAGGCATTATATTACAGTAATGCCACCACTACTTGATTACTTTATGATTTAATGTAGAGAATTTAATTGAGTGAAAACAGCCCTAAAGCAACGCTAATGGAATTTCTGTCATAATTTGAAACCAATCCAAATGGTATGAAATCAAAAGCTGCTAAGAGTGAGGAAGTGAAAACTGGGACCTTGGATTGAATCTGAATCACTGTGGAGTCTTAAAAGGATTCCTGTTTGATCCTTATAAGATTTAATTCTAAATTTGGTAACACTTTATTTTGATAGTCAACTTTAGACATTCTGCTAACTACAAGTAACATTGCAAATACATGCCAACTAGCAGTCATTAGATTAGCGTAGATTAAATAGCAGTCAGTAGTCAGTAACTCTAATGACATATAGTTGCAAATTGAGTAATCTGTCATGTAAATACACTGTAAAGTTACTAGAATGTTAGTAGAATGTCTAACTATCAAAATAAAGTGTAACCCCAAATTCCATTAGCATTCTTTGTAGTTTTGACTGCTGTAAGTAGGTAGTTATCCATTTGCATTTGCATTCATCTCACAGTTGATTGCTTAGTTGCTGCAGGCTCTTTATTTTACTACTCCAGTTGGAACGGGGACATGTTCTACTTGGGTAAATCACACTGTGCGATGTTAGGAGGTTAGGAACCACAGACAGTCGCCACTTCACTTCAGCCGGCCTCTACTCAGCCTGTGCATGTCTCAGCACTACTCTAATGCATTTACAAAGAAAACCATGTCCTCAAACACCAAATCTGTGTTGGGTGCTGTCTCTGTAGCACCATTTCACCCAGCCCTTCCATTCTCTGACTGCTTACAGAGAAAGAGAGAGAGAGTGAGAGCTGGAGGGAGCCTGAACTCATCAGATCAGCCTGTCCTAGAAACATTTCCATTCCATACAGCAAGGTCTCTCGGGACAGTCGTGTTAGTGCATTCAGTGACCATAGAACACCTTAAAATAGAGAAGGAGAGCCTTTATAAAACACCAGCACAGGGTTGTTTACCAGTGTTCCTCATCCCATCACCAGGAAAGTGACAATGGAGAATAGCAGGACAGTGAGTGTATGCTTTTAGAGTTAAAGAGAGAAGGGAAAGCAGTTGTAAGCTGATGTTTAGACCTAACTAGGGTTAAGCTCACAAAAGCCTGTAATGAACATTACTGCGTAATATTTTGTGTACATATATTTGTTTACATATTTCAGTTTTGTGTACAGATGACAACTTTTTGTGCACATGGAACAATGAAAACGCCTATAATGCACTATTAAAGTGCATTAACTACAAAGTTAGTTCTTCCAATTTAACAGACTTTAAATATACCAGTTTAGTATACTAAAAGTACAATTGCAGGGTATTTTTATTAAGTACATAATACGTAAATGTATTTGTAGTATACTTAGCATGAAATAAATGTATTTTAAATACATTTTAGTATATTTTTCACTAGGATGCACATCTGCACACATACGTATACTAAACACATAATACACAAGTGCATGACGTCACAGTTTTCACAAATTTGTATTTTTTTGTAGTTTACACAGAGATGATAATACTGTTGTTTTTAAAATCTTGCACTTTGAAACCCATTTTAAAAAGTTTGCATTTTCAGGCCCCAAACTGTTGTTGTTGTGTAAAGGAACAGTGAAAATGCATCAAAAGTTTCTTGTTTTTAGATCAAAAAATATTTTATTTTATTTTTTATTTTATTTTCCAGCTTCAAAAAGTTTATAAAGACATTGTAAAAGTAATCCATATGAATTGCACAGTATAATCTCAGTCTTTTGAAAAAAAAAATAATAATAATAAAAATAATAATAATAAGCTTTTATATTCATATAAACACTATATAAACACTGATAACTGATAAATAGACATATCAAATATGATAAATTGAAGCTTAAACAGGTCTGTTTGACACACACACACACACACACACACACACACACACACACACACCCAAACACACACCAGCCAATGGGGTGTATTTTTGCGCATTTAGATGGAAATAACAAATTCTAACAAAAATTAACAAAAATTTTTTTTTTTAAAGGAGCTTAATTGTAATAAAATGGTACAATGAAAAAAAAAATGTTATATATTTTTTGCTTTTGATTTTGGTGTGAAAAAATGCACGTTTTTAAAGCTTTGTGAGATTTGCCCAGCACCTTTTAATTAATGGCATAGCTGTTGTTTTATCTGCTTATGTTTGTCAGTATGAGGAAATATAACTGTTGATTACATTTTTAATGATTAAATCATTAACTGCAGGAGGCATCACAGTAACTCAAACGCATCTGCAAATGAAGATCAGAGATGCATATTTTCCTCTTTATGCCTTAATATATAGCTATGTCTTGCTGTTGGCTTTTTTTTGGTAACGTTGCTAGGCAACATTATAGAAAATGGAACATTATTGAGAGGAGCGACATTTAGTTCTGTGACAAAGGCAGTATTGTTCAAACTCAATCCCGTGTATCATCGAAATTAGATACTATGTTGTTTTCATTACTTTCAGAGCAGAAGATCCATGTGCCACCAGTTAGCACAGACCAATCTGCTTGTATTCATGCTGTATTGATTTCATTTACCAGACTTTCACAGGCTTTTGAGCATCTTAGAGACACATTCAATTAGGCCTTTTGGTGAAAGCAATGACAAAGACTTTCATTTCGTCATCTGTCAAGCTTTGATAAGCACCGAGCTGATCACTGCGCTAAAACAGAGATAATGAAACTCAGCCTCTGTCAAGAGAAACACAGGCCTAATGAGTTGCTGCAAAATGGACTAACTCATAACAACTGTCCATCCCACAGCCAATGCCCTGAAAAGGAAAAAACAGCCTGTAATTACAGTTCCACAATGCGGCGTACTGGCAAAATAAGATGGAAAATGAGAGAAAAACCTGTTTAATTGAACAGAGGATTCTGCTGCAATGACTCTATATGTATTGCTGTGTTATTAAAGGTTGCTATAAAAAAATCTCATCTCTTGGGATGGATGGTGTGAACATATCGACTAGCCCACAGTGCAGTTATTCTCAGAAACATGGCCACATCAGAAACGTGTCTCACCTACAGACACTTTGCTAATTGCGTTTCCATTTTTAATTCCATGGAACCTGCTTGAGATTGCAGTGCCATATGGGCATCTGGACATCCCTGACCCTTGTTTCACAATGATTGAATGCTTTTCAAAAGACATTTCAGAGCTGTCGAGACTGCTGAAGAGCTGTCAGAGACTCCTGAGCCTTATGCATATTTGCGTTTTCATTTATTTAGTCATTAGTCTCGAATGTTGACGTTAATATGTCTAATTTTATTTCAAAATGCTGTGATGAACAGTGTGTGACGTATATTTTTATTTTTCTGTTTTTGGCTGTGTAATGCATGACTCCACTTCCAATTAAAGGCCATTACTGAAAAAAAGAACGCCTGCATCCTTCATGGCCACTGACTGCATTAAGCTTGCGCTTATTCTCTCTCTGTTTCCTTCCTCCCTTTTAGTGTCATCTCATCATGCCAGCGTTGTATTTTGTTGGCTGTGCTTAATTAGAGACCCTTAAAGCATCCTCAGATTTGAATTTCTGATGTATTTATTAGTCAGTGTCTGTATTTGCTTTGAGAGCATCTGATGTTTCCTAATGCTGCTTCACCTGAGGCATCGCTCCCAGCTTACACTTCAGGCAACATCAGTTTTAGCTAAATTCTTTGTGAAAGCGAAGTAGGATACACTTGTTTCATGCAAGGTATGAAGCAGCATTGAAATTTGCATTCGATTTATTGACCATTACACTACACTCTCTTTATACTTCGTCTAAGCATGTATTAGCGAGGCTCTTTCAGGAGATGTTATATAATCAAGAATGAGCCTGATTTGCTGTCGTTTATGAATAAGTGTTGCAAAAGCATTTATCTAGACTGTCTAACAGGGTCTTAACCCCGCACAGGGGCCGCCCACGTGTACTGTATACTGCACACAAAACTGCCATTCATCTGTAGTAATTGCAAGCTCTAATCAGCCTGCTGAATGCTATGCAACAACATGGTGATTCACAGCAGGTCTGCTGAGAATTGAAATTTTGTTTAGAAGTTACCAGGCTAATGTTAGAGGAATAAAAAGTCACTGCTTTTGCCCAAGTTTGAAGGTTTGTGCAAATGAATATTTAAAATACAGTGCCCTCCATTAATATTGGCACCCTTGGTAAATATGAGCAAAGGTGGCTGTGAAAATAAATCTGCATTGATTATCTTTTTGATCTTTCATTCAAAAAATTAACAAAATTCTAACCTATTATTGAAGTAAAACACTTCAAAGTGAGAGGGAAATCTCATTATGAAATAAATGTTTTTCTCTAGTTCACGTTGCCCACAATTATTGGCACCCAGTTATTCCTGACACATTTTTGTGTTGATTTTGATGTTTGTTTTGGATCATTGTCCTGATGGAAGATCCAACCATGGCCCATTATAAGATTTCTAACAAAGGCAGCCAGCTGTTAGTATTTGCTAGACTTCATGATGCCATGTATCTAAACAAGATGCTCACCTCCAGGACAAAAATAGGCCCACAACATTAAAAACCCAGCAGTATATTTAACTGTGGTCATGGGGTACTTTTTATCCCTTTTTGCACCAAACCCATCTGGTGAGTTTGCTGCCAAAAACCTATTTTTTTTGTTTCATCTGACCATAAAGACCAGTCCCATTTGAAGTTCCAGTCATGTCTGACAACTGAATGTGCTGGAGTTTGTTTCTGGATGAGTGAGGAGGATTTTTCTTGAAACTCTCCTGAGCAACATGAGATGATGTAGGAGCTGTTTGACATTTTTAAAGCTTTCTGACCTCAAGATTCAACTAATCTCTGCAGTTCTTTAGCTGTGATCCTTGGAGAGTCTTTGGCCACTCAGACTCTCCTCCTCACCATGCATTAGGAAGATATAGACACATGTCCTCTTCCAGACAGATTTGTAACATCTTTAGTTGACTGGATCTTCTTAATTATTACCCTAATTGTGGAAATGGGGATTTTCAATGCTGTAGCTCTTTTCTGTTTTGTGAAGCTCAACAATCTAGTTCAGCAGAGACTGTATAGACTGTTTCTATAGCTGACTTCTAATGCCAGCTGCAGTGATGCGCTAATTTTACTTATCAACGATTGGCTCTTTCATTAAGAAGGCAGGGCTTCGCGGTGATAATGAGAGTTGCGTAGCTGCGTTTTTCCCCATCAAAACTATACAAGTGACAAGTCTTTGCGTTAAATGTAATCTTTAGCAAAAACAAGTGTTTTTGGTTTTTAGTGTTTTCTTTAAAAATTACTTACATAAAATAGTATAAAAATTTTATACCAACCAGTTATTGGCCATAATATAATCATCCCATCATTTAACATTTAATATTGGCACATTTCTAAAAAATTCAGAATTTAGTTTAAGGCACTTAAAGGAGAAGTCCATTTCCAGAACAACAATTTACAAATGATTTACTCATCCCCTTGTCATCCAAGATGTTCATGTCTTTCTGTCTTCAGTCGTAAAGAAATGATGGTTTTTGAGAAAGCATTTCAGGGT
Organism: Labeo catla; assembly: GCA_012976165.1. Taxonomy (NCBI): domain Eukaryota; kingdom Metazoa; phylum Chordata; class Actinopteri; order Cypriniformes; family Cyprinidae; genus Labeo; species Labeo catla. Next base: position 52,430 of record VONZ01000957.1, read on the forward strand.
TTTTCTGCATATAATGGACTTCGTTGGTGCCCCAAATTTTAACTTCCAAAATGTAGTTTAAATGCAGCTTCAAAGGGCTCTAATCCCAGCCGATGAAGAAGGGTCTTATCTAGCGAAATGATCGGTCATTGTTTTAAAAAAAAAAAATGTGTATACTTTTTAAGCACAAAAGCTTGTGTAGCACAGGCTCTGGGATGCGCGTCCATAGGTCGTTCTTGAACAATTCATTCATTTTAAATGAATCTTTAATGTGACTCGGGAAGAACGAACCGTCTCGGGGAGTGATTCATTCAGTCGCGCATGCGCAACATCCTATTAGGTTCTGTACTGGAATTAGTTCACCTGTTTTGAGTCTTCGGGTTTTTCAAGTTGTTCGTTCATCTTATGGGGCTGTCACGTGATCCTGATTTTGCTAAAATTAATGAAATGACTTGGAAAAAAAGATTAGTTCGTTTTGCTGAACGAGACTCAGAGGTCGGTAAAATGATCCGAACTTCCCATCACTACAACGAATCACGTCTTCGAATCACCACAAGTTCATCGTTAGTGTACTCCGGCTCAAAAAGGTAGAGTATGTTGAAAAACTCCATATTATTTTTTCCTACAACTTAAGAATCGTCTGACATCGTTGTACCTTTTTGTTTGTAAACAGCGTTTGACTTATTCGCACTATTAGTCTTTGCGCGTTCGCTTTGTAAACACTGGGTCTGTAGTTTCACCTACGTTCCGCGTGACCTTTCGACATGATTCAATAGTTCGTGAATGCGTATCCCAGAGCCTGTGCTACACGAGCTTTTGTGCTTAAATAGTATACAAATTTTTATTTTCCGAAAAAAAAAAAAAAAAGACAGATCGTTTCGCTAGATAAGACCCTTCTTCCTCGGCTGGGGTCGTTTAGAGCCTTTTGAAGCTGCATTTAAACTACATTTTGGAATCTCAAAATCGGGGCACCAATCAAGTCATTATATATAGAAAAATCCTGAAATGCTTTCCTTAAAAAACATAATTTCTTCACGACTGAAGACAGAAAGACATTAACATCTTGACAAGGGGGTGAGTAAATTATTTGTGAATTGTTGTTCTGGAAGTGGACTTCTCCTTTAATACATAAAAGTAAGTAACAGGTTTTTATTAACTATGAATTTTTCTGTTGTGTTGTCTTTTCTGTAAAAAAAAAAAATAAAATAAAAAAAATCAATAAATTAAAAAAAAAAATTTTTTTTTTTTTTTTGAACATGCTGAAATTCTGATCACAATATTTTAATAAACATTGTTGCTCTAACAGTATGGCATAGCAATGGCAAGATCATGGGTTTGATTCCAGGGAAAGTAAGAACTGATTAAAATGTAAGTTGCTTTGGATAAAAGCGTCTGCCAATTGCATGTGTAACATACGGCCTAATAGGCTGGGTCACAAAGTTTAGAATGGGGTCAGATTCTACTGTGTGAGAAATTTGAGGTGTTAAAAGAATGACATAAAACAGAAATAAGTTTGAGGACGGTGTATTTACAATGTTCACATAAAAGGACTTTAAAACAACACAATAAAACCAGGTAAACTCCGGCTGTTAAAAGAATACAGTTCACTTGTCCATACCCTAAAAACAGTCCAAGAATCCTAGTGTGTTGAAATGTCCCAATGTGAATCCACCAGTGTATATACAATCCAAGATGAGTGATAGTCCAATTTGCTGTAAATGAATCTGGAAAGGTAAGTCCACAAAAAGAAAACTCCACGATCCAGGTGTGTTTTGTAGCTGTTAGTGATTGACCTCTTGTTTGGCATGCTGCTCTCCTTATATAGTTCCTGCTTCCTGTCATGTGACTGGTCACATGACAGGCCAACCAAGCATTTCTTAAAGACATACACACTAAAATGTTAAGAGGAATAAAATGGACGTAAGAAAACATGTAAACCAATTAAAACTCTATTATACATAAAATCATTGCAATAAATAGAGCAGTAAAATGTCTCTTGTGTGACAGTGTCACACATGAATGTAAATAACAATTGTTCACTCTTTTTTTATGCTGCTATTTTGGTATCATCTATTTCATTAAAAAAAAAAATGTGTTTGGTTGCTTTACACATTGATCAGATGATTGCTTCCTGTTTAAGTGGGCGATTCTTGGACAGAATAAGATACAGCTTATTATTTGTTTTATTTTATGTACTGATTTAAGAGACCTTCAGCAATATCAAGTGTAGAATCCACACTAAGAAACAGTCACTCCAATCAGAGCTACATTAGCTTGTTATCTGGTAAACTGAATGCATGCCAAGACAGCTGACTTGTTGAAGTGCCGCGTGTGTTTGCATGTATAGAGCTATAAATGTGCACAGCTACATTATTGCACATTCATATTCAAGCCAAAAACATCCTTGGTGCTGTAATTACGGTGGAAGTCATTAGCATGTTAGTTCATTAAACTTGTTTAAGTTGATCCTTCGTTGGATTATTGTAATAAAGGATGAAATTGTGTTGAACACACATGCATTGCACATCTCCGCACAACACTGAAATGTTTCTGAGCCCCTGTATTTATAGTGTAAGCCTCATACTAATTGCCTAATACTGTCTGATATACTAATAATGTTATATTGCTCTGCTGAAATTGAGAAAATTACAGCCATTCCAGCACCTACACAAACAGTCGGCAGAGTGCTAGATTAGTGTTTCTAATTAGTAATAGATTGTATTCAGCCTGTAATTATTGGTGATTAGGGTGTCTGGTGCTGAAATAGTTTTCATAGTATCAGCTGTGCTGAGTCACTGACCTTCGGCTGACCAGCAGAATCATTTTCTGCCTCACCAAACAAATTGTCTTGTTGGGTCTCTAAACTGTCAAAATGAAGATAATTTGATGGAATTGGGTCAAATGATTTGGCTTAAACAGCACAGTGTCAAGAAATGGCCTCATGTCTTGAGCTTAGTAAATTTAATTTGTCTTTAGAACACAGGCAGGGATGTTTTCCTTTTTTATGAAATGACAGCCTGTCTACTGAAGTGCCTCCATCTGATTTTAAGACACCATAGATGTCACTGCCTATATCCTATAATTCTGTGAATGCAGTTCTTCGGTTAGTTAGAAGGATAAAAGTCCCTCTAAGATTGACGTCTCTTTTGTGATTATTGTCCTAACGTGTTAAAACTGCACATGGTCTGCTCTCAGTTGGCAGTGCTTTTACAATCAGGATGAAAAGATTGATGAGATCAGTCGAAAACAGTGATGGCTTTGCAAGATACTGTCAGTGCTGGTTAGATTAATTACAAATCGCAGTCCACTACTGATTCTAAATTTCAAATTAGTAACGTAATCCATTTCAGGTAATATAATCAGACTACTTTTAGATTACTTTATAACTTTATCACTTTACATTAAAATAAATATTTTAAAAATTACAACAAAGTAAAACACATAAAATAAAAGAATTAAATATTATACATGTTTACCTGCATGTCGTGTGACCATATGAATATTATGTAGGTGTGTAATCAATAAAAAAGTAACTGTAGTCTAATTACGAGTATTCAGTCCACATGCAATCCAGATTACATGTAATTGGTTATTACCCAGCACTGGCTACTGTATAGCCTCACTTTTTGTTTCTCGTTCTCACAGTTAATTCTATTTATGCGCCACATGGGAAAAACACAATGGTACAGAAAGCTTTCTAATTGTCACTGCACTCGGCAGGACAATTTTTTCCCCCTAGGCCATTTGGTTTAACGGTTAAAAGCTAAAATGCACATGAAAATGTGAACTATTTGAAATAGAGACTCCAAATTTGGCATGAAAGAACTTGAGACCCTCCTGAACCACTGTGCCAAATCTTATTAGATTCAGTTGGGACCATGCCCTGGTTCCTGGGAATAGATTCGTTTCATGTTATTCCTTGTCCTCAGGTTTAGACACATGTCTATATTGTCTCTAATGGCTCCAAAGTTGCTGACAAGCAAAAAGATGCTTAATGTCTCATTAGTGGTTAATAGGCACTTCTGATAAGTGCTTGTGTTTCTCTGCAAAAGCATGTTACGTAAGGCTTTCTCTTCTAGTCTTACATCAGTCTGGAGAGGGTAGGGACCTATTAAAGACACCAACTGCTCTCTCCACACAAACACATCCACAAATATGTGGATTAGGGGTTGTAAATCAGGAGTTTGAGGTCTTTATAACCCAGCTTTTGATGATGAGGGTATGCTTAAGAGACAGAAAAAAACTTTAATTCAACTAATTTTTCCAGTTATGGGAAATGACTCAAATTCCCTGCTGGAGACCAAAAAGTGAAGGTTATGTTTCTCAATGGGTTCTCTAATTAAAGCGTTATGTGTTGTCAGCTGAAAGGAGAGTGGTGGCTGAGCTTTAGTGGAGGAAATGGTGGAGAGAGTGAGAGAGAGAAAGGGCCGAGCTACATAAAGCTCAGGTGAGACCTTCATACTGCACACGCTGCACTCTGAGCATCCACTGATGACAGAGAACCTGCCTCAGCACCAATCTGGGCTTGTAATCACTCCGATTTGTTAACTAAATGAATCGTGTCCGGGCCGGCATCTCTGGGGAAACATTTTTATAACAGAAAAACAGAGAAGCTGGCAGGAAAGGTGGGAGACGAGCTCGGCAGCTGTCGGATGAGAGAGTGCTGGAGATTTCGACTCGCTTGAGTAGATTTCTCATTTTTAAATCTCTAAATATTATGGAGGGGAACAGTTGGGGCATGTATTTTGTGGCGACAAAGACAAATAAGCGGCAGCAGAGAAAGTGTTGTTTTGGAGGATTAAATACGCAACCAAGATGGAGGATTTTTGGAATACTTGGAGAAAGCTACTATTAGCATTCACATTCATCTCAATGGCAATTGCTTGGCTGGCGGCAAGAAGTATATGATTTGAAACCTGCTGTCTTTCCTCGTGGGTACTCAGTTCTGAGCCGTAAATGTTACATTGACAGAACAAAAGTTGATTGGCCATTAGAATGACACGCCCACAAGCGCATTAAAATTGCATGCTGCAATATGCATGCTTTTATTCACGACTTATAGATAGATTAGGCAACATGCTAGAGCAGAGGAGAAATACAGAGTGGAAGTGTATTTGTTTAAGCTTGTGGACTGATTAAGTGCTTGCAGATGAAGTGTGTGTTCAGCTTCTTCTTGAAAGTTGTGATGGTCTCAGCAGTAGAGGTTGGCAGCTCATACTACCAGAGCGGAGCAGAGAGGGTAAAGGTTCTGGAAAGTGATTTTATGCCTCGTTGTGAAGGAACAACAAGACTTTGCTCGTTCAGTGACCATAGACTTGAGTGAATTGAATTAAGGAGGGGCAGTTCCAGTGGTGGTCCTAAAAGCCAGTGTCAAAATCTTAAAGGCTCAGATTTTTTTCAACAAGTGAGTTATTCTACGTATTGGTTGAAAAACGATTGGGAAGGGGAACTGGGCATACAGATTGGGGCTGATGTGTGGGTTAGGATTCAATCTTGCTCTATTAATTTTAGGCATCAGTTATTTTAATTCAAGGCGATGCGAAGACTGCACTATTCAAAATTTTAAAGGGGTCATCGGATACCCATTTTCCACAAGCTGATATGATTCTTTAGGGTCTTAATGAGAAGTCTATAACATACTTTGGTTAAAATTTCTCTGTGGTAGTGTAAAACAACACCCTTTTTACCATGTCAAAATCAGCCCTGTTCAGAGTGAGCCATTCTATTGCATGTTCCTTTAAATGCTAATGAGCTCTGCTCACCCCGCCCCTCTCTTTTGTGGGGTGATGAGCCGGTCTGTTTACATTAGTTGCACTTAGCTGCGTTTAGCTGCTAAACTTGGTAACTAGCACATTATTAAAAAAGGCAAATTTGCAAAGATGCATAAAAACCCGTATAAAACCTCACTACTGCTATAGGTGAAGCTGCATCATGAATGATTCACTCGAACATAAACACATTTCCTTCTAAAATGAAAGTAACGTTAATCCTCTGCATCTTCAGTGACTCAGATGTCGGGAGTAAATGATGACTGCTATGATCATTATTACATCCAACAACAGAACATCTCAATCGCTCAGTTGGAGACAATCTTGTCTTCCCCTGCACCAGAGTAGACCCAATGGTGGTCGGAGTCTGACTGTTACAGCTCAGTCAGGACGGGTCTAAGGTAAAATGGTCATGTCAATCAACTATCATGGGAGTGGCCTTTGTCGGTGTAATGTCACAACGACAAGAAGCTGAGAATGGCTTGGGTGAAAACCCAAACCACTGGGTGGAGTTTTGCATCCAATGAACCCTTCAGAGGAGAAGTCCACTTCCACAACAAAAATTTACATATAATGTACTTACCACCTTGTCATCCAAGATGTTCATGTCTTTCTTTCTTCAGTCGTAAAGAACTTATGTTTTTTGAGGAAAACATTTCAGGATTTTTCTCCATATAATGGACTGATATGGTGCCCCAAGTTTGAACTTCCAAAGTGCAGTTTAAATGTGCCTTCAAACGATCCCAAATGCGGTTGTAAACGATCCCAGCCGAAAAAGAAGGGTCTTATCTAGCGAAATGATCTGTTATTTTTATTAAAAAAAAAAATTATATACTTTTTAATGTCAAACGCTGGTCTTGTCTTACTCTGCCTGAACTTTGGTTTTTTTTTTCAGTTCATGACAGTTAGGGTATGTCGAAAAACTCCCATCTCATGTTCTCCCTCAACTTCAAAATCACCCTATGTCGCTGTTTTACCTTTTTTGTTAAGGGTGTTTGATCTTCTTTGCATGTTCACTTTGCAAAGACTGAGTCGGTACTTCTGCAGCGATGTAGGATGATTTTGAAAAGATTTTTGAAGTTGAGGGAGAAAATACGATTGGAGTTTTTCAACATACCCTAACTGTCTTGAGTCAGAATACACAGAGTTCAGAGAGTACATTATCTGTAAATTTTTGTTGTGGAAGTGGACTTCTCCTTTAATGTGTCCTTGTTACACTGTAATTATGCATTCAAAAGATTACTCCACTTCCAAAATAAAAATTCCCTGATAATTTACTCACCCCCATGACATCCAAAATGTTCATGTCTTTCTTTTTTCAGTCGCAAAGAAATTATGTTTTTTCTCCATATAGTGGACTTCAATGGTGCTCGACAGTTTGCAGGTTAAAAATGCAGTTTCAATGCAGCTTCAATGGGCTCAACACAATCCCATCTGAGGAATAAGGGTCTTATCTTGCAAACGATTGCTTGTTTTCACCTTTTTTCTTTCTTTCTTTTTTTTGTGAAACCGAGTGGGACTGTGTGTGTCCTGGACAGTTCAAGTGCAATAAGACACAAAAGAGATTAGTAGACTTGGTTTGGCCATGTGACAGCCACTTTCTGTGTGCATACTTTGGATGTGTGCTCAGAAAACCCTATATCACAAGTTTAAACTGACATGGCTTTAAATGCTTGCAAATAATAAGCTTTGATGATGATGAAGATCTGCTGAGTCACATGGCAGAACCTGATTTTACCAAGTACCACATGTTCCTGGATCAACATCTTTGTTGACCCTGGAACAACATTGTGATTAACCAGTCAGATTTGAAAAAACAGTTTATAGTTTTTGTGAAGTTTAGGCTTACAATCAGTGTTTGGTGGTTGTACATCAGTGTCATTCATCTGTCATTTCCTCTGATTTTAGGGATTACTCATGGGTAAGTTTAGGTTTAGGTGTAGGGATGTGGTCAAGATTAAAATTTTGGATTAAAATGTTGTTCCAGGGTCAACAAAATATGTCTAACTCAGCAAAATCAGGATGTGCATGTCACATGAGCATGACAGACATGACAATCAAAACCAAACAGATGTTTTGTATTTGAGGTATGAGCTGTAGAGGCACAGCCTATTTCTGGAGAGGGGGCAGGGAACAGCAACTTATTTGCATTTAAAGAGACATGCTCTCAAAATGATATAATAAAAAAAATGTGGGGTATTTGTAGCTAAAACTTCACAGACACATTCTAGGGACACCTGAGACTTATATTACATCTTGTAAAAAGGGGTGTAATAGGTCTCCTTTAAATTTGATTCTGGCCACAACCAGGAGCCAGTGGAGTGAGATCAGTATAAAATATCTGTATAAAGCAAGATCTAATGAAAAGTATAGGTGTAAACAGGAATAAAGAGACTAAACATGACTAAGACCTCATTTATTGCATCATTTATAATTTGAGGTTTGAAATGTATGGCTGTTTGTTTAAAGGACATAAGAATGTCTAATCCTAGCTTACATCCTTGTACCAATAGGGAGTGCTGTTCCAAAACTGGGTTTTGTTTCCCACACAATGAAAAAACTGCTTAACTACCATAATATAATGGTAATACTTTAAGATAGGGAACAGTTCTCACTATTAACTAGTTACTTATTAGCATGCCTATTATTAACATATTGGCTGTTTATTAGTACCTATAAAGCACCTATTCAGCATGACCATATTCTACATACCTAATCCTACCCAATAACCAAACCAACAACTACCTTACTAACTATTAATACGCAGCAAATTAGGAGTTTAAAACTGTAGTAATGTTGTCAACAGGTGATGGAGCAAAGCCTCACTCCACACATGGCCTCTAGTGATTGGTGTAGAATGGCAGAAAGGTAATATAACTGATCTTGAAAAGTTGTCATTACATTCCATATGACTCAAGCAGTGTAAAGAGAGCAGAGTATAGAAGATTAGAAAGATGTTTTTGTGATCTAACTAGTACTTATTTTCCCAAATGGCTTAGGTGCCAAGAGTCCATGATAATTACTAAGCATGATCTCAAAAAACCAAAATTTAAAATGGTGGGAATTATAGTTGGTTGGGACCTGAAATGGTTTTCATTTAACTCATGACCCAGTGAAGAATTGTGTATTTAGGTTATTCGGTTCAAAAGTTATAGGATAAAAAGTATTTGGGAAACTTTGAACTGTTGGTGACACAATGGGGTTTGAGACTCCAAATTTGCTGAAGATACCAAGATGGCTATGTCATACATTTCCCAGAATATTATAGTATTTCTACTGAGAATGTCAGTGCTCATTTGTGGGAGTGTGCATGCACATGATGAGTGCCAGTGAGGTCAGGATACGAGTGTTGGATATCTGATTGCTCTGTCTGCCGGGGGTCAGAAGGGGGACAGGAGTGAGCGTGGCACTAAGGTTTTGTGGAGCAAATTGGTTTTTGTGTATAGGATGAAAGGAGACACGGAGGAAAACTCCAGGGACACACTAAGAAAATGAAGACAGACGTGGAGAGAGACGGGGAAGCGAGATTTTTAGAGAGTCCCTCAAAAGAGCTAGCAAAAAATCTTAGCATGCTAGACAGTTATCTGTCCTGTCGAGGTCTACCTTTAAAACAGACACATGCCGTCAGGTCAGTATATGAATATATATTCTCCTACTTTAAAATCTATTTGCTAAAAACCTTCAAATCTATCACAAAATGTTTTAAAAAGCAAGAAAAACATTTCCCCTATTACAATATATTTTTGATAAATGCAAAATGTATGCTTTTACAAAATGTTTTGGAAAATATTAATTTATTTAGATGAAATATATGAAGATATGTATCTGTATATTTTGATGCATGTTTGGAATTTGTAGTGTGTGGTTTTTATTTTTGATTTCTAGGTAATTTGTTTATTTTACTTATTTATTTAGCTAAGGCCAGTGCATAATCTGCAAGCAACAATATAAAAAAGAAAGACGAGACAACTTTCAGTTTGTGAAATTTTTATTTTCCCCATTTTAATGCAATATTTCTAAGCATAAATTGGCATCTTATTTACTGACTACCTATAATCCAGTTTAACTAGGCACTAAATGTATGTCTCTGTTCTTACTCTGTTTTCTTTTCAGGCAGACATTTGTCAAAGTACATCAATCACACACTCAGTGTGTATGGGTTACGTCCATGTGAAAATGACTGTGTGTGCTTAGCTCACTGATCTGAAATGACCTTGTCCAGACCAAGACAGCTTCTGTACGCCTGCCAAAACACTTAACAAGCAATTTATGCTGATTGTAATAATGGGAGTGTGCTGTCAACATTTATTCACTAAAGATGCACATTAACTCAGAATTCCCCTGACCCTTCATTTGAGACAGCACAGTAGGGTGTTTGGATAAGTCACCTCTCCCTGATGAAAACATAAACCAAAGCAGCACTGCAGCTGCTGTGTAATCTAATCTACATTCTGCTTTCCTCTCCTTAGTGCATTACCGACAGCACTACCTTTTATATGCCAAGATTTAATAGTCTTCAAGTACACCCCTTAACCTCTGCCCGCTGCCTACCTCCACACAAGAATAGCCCACCGATGACTGCAGATGAGTTCAGCAGAGGATGCTTTTACCTAAACTGAGAGCACTACAGTAACCCATCTACTCCCTCCTTTTCCTGTAACTCTGAATAGGACTGAGACTCATTATAAATAGAATGGGATTAGTGTTTGTTATCTGTTCTATGATTGGCTGTTTGGGGTCTCTATTATGTTGTTTATACTATACATATCAGTGGTGTGTGAGGCGAATATCACTATTTTTATTAGGGTATGGACATTTATGAGCTTCTAACCTTAAGTGCAATAACCTTTATTTGTTACCACCTACATCTCAGTACATCCCGACATCTCATTCTATTCTATTCTACTCTACTCTACTCTACTCTACTCTATTCTATTCTGTTCTTTTTCTATCATCTGTAGCACACCTGTATATACAATTTATTTATTTTCTTAAATCTTATATTGCAATTTTTGTCTATTTATATTTACATATGTGTATTTTTTTTATTCTCAACTTATATTATTTTCTCTGTTGTTGTTGTCGTCTCTGTGCACTGGAAGCCTGTGACACCAAAACAAATTCCTTGTATGCGTAAGCATACTTGGCAATAAAGCTGTTCTGATTCTGATTCTGATTATCTGTTTGGCTTAATTTAGAATAGCATACTATTTCTGCATTATGTTTTGTACAAAACTCATTCCTCAACATACACTGACCAAAATTATAAACGCAACACTTTTGTTTTTGCCCCCATTTTCCATGAGCTGAACTTTTTCTATGTACATAAAAGGCCTATTTTACGGTGACCGGGAGGGGACACCTTCGGTTCACTTAAGTTTGTCTTGGCCACGACATATCAACTCGTGGGAACGTGATATTATGTCGTGGCCACGAGATATTAATTCGTGGGAACGGTATATCAACTTGTGGGAACGTCATATTATGTCTTGGCCAAGAGATCATTTTGTCGAGGTAACGACATCCTTATGTCGTGGCCACGAGATGCTATGATGAGGGAACGACATCCATTTCTCGTGGCCACGTCTTATGTTGAGGAAACGACATGCGCTTCTCGTGGCCACGAGTTTAATGCATAAACAAACCTGCGTGACCATAGTAACCCGGGATTATAGATTTATTACCATTTTATTTTGAATTAAGGAATTATTATATTAATTATTATAGAAATTAATACAATATTAAATGATAATATTATGCGATGCTGTCTATGCGAATGTTGTCTGTGCGCGATGTAGACAGCATTCAAAAGAAGTTGATCATTAATAAATATTACATGAAGTATATCAACTATAGTCCTACAGACATTTCATGCATCCCACAGTCTTGTAAGTCCATTAACTGATCCCCTTTTTTCTGTAATATCTGTATCATTCCTTTGTATTCGTTATTTTTTTTTTTACCTTAATTTCTATCTCTTTACTTAAAGTTTTGAATGTAAATGATACAGTAAAAATTTGAATATGCTATATGACTGGGATTTTTACTGGAATGCAGTTTAAAGGTTGAATTTGACATATATTCTATTTTATTTCGTCTAATTAATAGACTAGCCTATATATTGACGTAGTTTCATTTGTAAATCATTTATCGTCACACACGGGCATAAATACAATCAAAACTTCTGTCAAAACTTTATTGGCATAATTGTCGTTTACAGTATTTGCAAAATATAGCAAATACTAGCATATAGGGCCTACAGAACTTTAGGCAAAGCGATACAAAATAAATATAAAATATAGCCCTAAGTCACTTATAATTTATTATTAGCCTATTATTATTATTAGGCTATTATTATTTTAATAACTGGTTAAGGCTATATTTTGTTAACGCCTGACAATTATGCCAATAAAGTTTTGACTTTATGATTGTATTTATGCCATTTACATATAGAACGTTAAGTAACAAGATCGAAATGAGGGGGGGGAAACCTGCGTGACCATAGTAAACCGGGATTATCAGAGATAGATTTATTAATATTTTATTTTGAGTTAAGAAATTATTATATTAATTATTATAGAAATGAATACATTATTAAATGATTATATTAACAACAGGGGATGTCTATGTGAATGCTGTCTGTGCGCGATGCATTCGAAAGAAGTTTATCATTAATAAATATTACCCAAAGTACATCAAATAAAATAGGCCTACAAGATATTTTTATCCAACCTTCTATTAACTGATTGTTTTTTCAGTATTATTATTATTATTATTATTATTATTATTATTATTAGCCTATTATTTTATTTTCGTTTATGTTCCATCTCTTACTTAACGTTCTATATGTAAATACTGTAAATGCTCGACATATGTTATATGACTGGGATTTTTACTGGAATGCAGTTTAAAGGTTGAATTATTTTATTTTGTTTCGTCTAATTATAGTGTTTCACTGTGGAATGAATCATTCACGTAGTTTAATTTGTAAATGAAAATACATTCATTTATCGTCACACACGGGCATAAATACAATCATAAAGTCAAAACTTTATTGGCATAATTGTCAAGCATTAATAAAATTAGCCCTAAACAGTTATTAAAATAATAATAGCCTAACCATAATAATAATAATAGGATAATAATAAATTATAAGTAACTTATAAGTGGCTATATTTTTATATTTATTGTGAATGGCTTTGCCTAATGTTCTGTAGGCCCTATATGCTAGTATTTGCTATATTTTGCAAATACTGTAAACGACAATTATGCCAATAAAGTTTTGACAGAAGTTTTGATTGTATTTATGCCTGTGTGTGACGATAAATGATTTACAAATGAAACTACGTCAATATATAGGCTAGTCTATTAATTAGACGAAATAAAATAGAATATATGTCAAATTCAACCTTTAAACTGCATTCCAGTAAAAATCCCAATATAGCATATTCAAAATTGTACTGGCATGTCGAGCATTTAAGTAAAGAGATCGAAATTAAGGTAAAAAAAATAACGAATATAAAGGAATGATACAAATATTACAGAAAAAAAGAGGATCAGTTAATGGACTTAAAAGACTGTGGGATGCATAAAATGTTGATGTAAAATGTAGGCCTATTTGATATACTTTATGTAATATTTATTCATGGTCAACTTCTTTTGAATGCTGTCTACATCGGGCACAGACAACATTCGCATAGACAGCATCGCATAATATTATCATTATCGTCACACACAGGCATAAATACAATCAAAACTTCTGTCAAACTTTATTGGCATAATTGTCGTTTACAGTATTTGCAAAATATAGCAAATACTAGCACATAGTTAGGCAAAGCGATACACAATAAATATAAAAATATAGCCACTTATAAGTCACTTATAATTTATTATTAGCCTATTATCATTATTATGGTTAGGCTATTATTATTTTAATAACTGGTTAGGGCTAATTTTATTAATGCTTGACAATTATGCCAATAAAGTTTTGACTTTATGATTGTATTTATGCCCGTGTGTGACGATAAATGAGTGTGTTTTCATTTACAAATTAAACTACGTGAATGATTCATTTCTCAGTGAAACACTATAATTAGACGAAACAAAATAAAATAATTCAACCTTTAAACTGCATTCCAGTAAAAATCCCAGTCATATAACATATGTCGAGCATTTACAGTATTTACATATAGAACGTTAAGTAAAGAGATGGAACATAAACGAAAATAAAATAATAGACTAATAATAATAATACTAATACTGAAAAAACGATCAGTTAATAGAAGGTTGGATAAAAATATCTTGTAGGCCTATTTTATTTGATGTACTTTGGGTAATATTTATTAATGATAAACTTCTTTCAAATGCATCGCGCACAGACAGCATTCACATAGACATCCCCTGTTGTTAATATAATCATTTAATAATGTATTCATTTCTATAATAATTAAAATAATAATTTCTTAACTTAAAATAAAATATTAATAAATCTATCTCTGATAATCCCGGGTTACTATGGTCATGCAGGTTTGTTTACGCATTAAACTCGTGGCCACGAGAAGCGCATGTCGTTTCCTCAACATAATAAGACGTGGCCACGAGAAATGGATGTCGTTCCCTCATCATAGCATCTCGTGGCCACGACATAAGGATGTCGTTACCTCGAGAAAATGATCTCGTGGCCACGACATAATATGACGTGCCCACGAGTTGATATGACGTTCCCACGAATTAATATCTCGTGGCCACGACATAATATCACGTTCCCACGAGTTGATATGTCGTGGCCACGACAAACTTAAGTGAACCGAAGGTGTCCCCTCCCGGTCACCATACTATTTCTTTTAAATATTGTTCACAAATCTGTCTAAATCTGTGTTAGTGAGCACTTCTCCTTTCTCGAGATAATCCATCCACCTCACAGGTGTGGCATATCAAGATCCTGATTAGACAGCATGATTATTGCACAGGTGTGCCTTAGGCTGGCCACAATAAAAGGCCACTCTAAAATGAGCAGTTTTATTGTATTGGGGGGGTCCGGGGGGTCCGGGGGGTCCGAAAACCAGTCAGTATCTGGTGTGACCACCATTTGCCTCACGCAGTGCAACACATCTCTTTCGCATAGAGTTGATCAGGTTGTTGATTGTGGCCTGTGGAATGTTGGTCCACTCCTCTTCAATGGCTGTGCGAAGTTGCTGGATATTGGCAGGAACTGGAACACACTGTCGTATACGCTGATCCAGAGCATCCCAAACATGCTCAATGGGTGACATGACCTGTGAGTATGCTGGCCATGCAAGAACTGGGATGTTTTCAGCTTCCAGGAATTGCGTACAGATCCTTGCAACATGGGGCAACATGGAGACCCCGATGAGGACGATGAGCATGCAGATGAGCTTCCCTGGGACGGTTTCTGTGTTTGTGCAGAAATTCTTTTGTTATGCAAACGGATGTTGCAGCAGCTGTCCAGGTGGCTGGTTTCAGATGATCTTGGAGGTGAAGATGCTGGATGTGGAGGTCCTGGGCTGGTGTGGTTACACGTGGTCTGCGGTTGTGAGGCCGGTTGGATGTACTGCTAAATTCTCTGAAACGCCTTTGGAGACGGCTTATGGTAGAGAAATAAACATTCAATTCATGGGCAACAGCTCTGGTGGACATTCCTGCAGTCAGCATGCCAACTGCACACTCCCTCAAAACTTGCGACATTTGTGGCCTTGTGCCATGTGATAAAACTGCACATTTTAGAGTGGCCTTTTATTGTGGCCAGCCTAAGGCACACCTGTGCAATAATCATGCTGTCTAATCAGCTGTCATATATGCCACACCTGTGAGGTGGATGGATTATCTCGGCAAAGGAGAAGTGCTCACTAACACAGATTTAGACAGATTTGTGAACAATATTTAAGAGAAATAGGCCTTTTGTGTACATGGAAAAAGGCTTAGATCTTTGAGTTCAGCTCATGAAAAATGGGGGCAAAAACAAAAGTGTTGCGTTTATAATTGGTCAGTGTATGTGCTATGAACAAGAATGATACCTCAAAAAGTGTTACAGTAATTTCCTATGATTTTTGTTTTGGATCCACATTCATTTCAAATACAGCTTCTAAACATTGCTTACATATTTACATATTAAAGTACTATGTTATTCATGATTAAGCAGTAGCGTATTTCAGTGGAAACATTTTAATCTTTATTTAAAACAAATTAAGCCAGAATCAAGAATTACCTGAAATTCAAAGTTTTTTAACAACTTCAAGGTTGTTATGGGATCACTGAGGGCAAGCATTGTATTATGCGACTGCATATTACTTTATGGAGAGTTAATAGCTATGTTCTACCTTAAGAACAAATGGTGCAGCTGAATGAAGTACAGAATTAGTTACAAACTAGTATAGCAGTATAGCAGACTTCCATAAAGTGCATCTCAAATCATGTTCTTATGCACTATTTGGTGCTATATATAGAGTGTAAGTAGAGCAAGTAGCGTGTTCTCTCTGAAAATTACAGAAAGAAAAAGTGCACTTCAAACACCAAGATGATGCACTTAATGAACCGAAAAATGAAGTGTGGAACATTGGACACTTCATGCACTCAATTGTCGTGGTTCCTTTTGTAGCAGAAGGGGAGGGGCTATCTTACCTTAAATACTTTATATGCTAGTCGAGTGCATAGTATAGGTGCATAGTGTATAGTGCATCATTTGGGACATGACTAGAGTCTTGAGGCTGGGCTCTTTGAACTGGGTCAGCAATAGTGGTGCCATCGCAACCACCCAAAACAACTACCCAGCAACTGCATAGCAGTGTCACTCAGAGCATCCTGGCAACCACATGACCCTGGCAATCAATCACACCACACTAACATTATGTGAGCGAGCTTTGCACAAGCAATCACTACTCCTTATTTACACATAAAATGTAACCAACCAGCAGCGTTTTACATGGGCAATTATCAGCTACTTTTTATTTGGAAATGTAATAATCTAGTCTAGCATTCACAATTAATCCTAATGGAGCTGTAAGTACAGGGTTCCTCCTTTGATCGGCTTACTAAGCGTTCATACCGTTAGAGGAACTGCTGGGTTCACCCCAGTGCAGAGTAGAGCTAAGAGGTGCCTGACAGTCTAATCCAAAGAGGCTCAGAAAGACTTCTTGGCATTATGCTGCATGGATTTTTGTCACGGTTTCAGGGTGTCAGAATACAGGAATCCTGGAGTATTCACTGTTGCTCTAAAGGAATGCAAGGATAATTGTGACACTCAATAAATGTAATACCGGTAATAACTTAATGCACATTGCAGTCAGGTATGAGCGAGCAGAATTCAGTTTTCTACCTTCCCCCTAAATGCAAACCAGCTATGGAAAGCAAGTAGATTTCCCCCCCGTATTATTTAGTTTTTATTTACTTTTATGGGAATCAGTGAACACATTGGCCACAATTATTGGCACCTCTAGAAATTCTAATTGGGTAAAATATCTGAACTATATTCCCATTCATAATTTTTTTATTTTATTTTTTTTTTTAGCACACCAGGGTGACTAGGAACATAAAATTGCCCAGGCATGACTTCCTGTTATAAATTCCTGTTATATTATAAATATAAGGAACACAAAGGCAAAATTCCCTTAATCATCCATCACAAGGAGTAAAACCAAAGAATATAGTTCTGATGTGCGGAACAAGATTGTTGAGCTTCACAAAATATAAAAAAAATTCTCAAGCATTGAAAATCCCCATTTCCACCATCAGGGCAATAATTAAGAAGTTCAAATCAACTGAAGATGTTACAAATCTGCCTGGAAGAGGATTTGTCTCTATATCATCCTACACTGTAAAAAACAATTTGTTGATTCAACTTAAAATAATTTGTTACCTGGCTGCCTTAAAATATTAAGTTCAGTCAGCTCGAAAAAGTTTAGTCAACTTGAAATGTTAAGTAGTACTAAGTGACAGCTTAGATATTTGAGTTTATTCAACTTAACATTTTATGGCAGCTGGGTAACAAGCCCAGCTTTTAAGTTTAACAAACTAAATAGTTTGTTTAGTCAACTCAAATATGTAAGTTTTCACTTAGTACAACTTAACATTTGAAGTTGACTAAACTTATTTGAGTTGACTGAACTTAAAATTTTAAGTCAGCAAGGTAACAAATTATTTTAAGTTGACTCAACAAATTTTTTACAGTGTAATGCATGGTGAGAAGGACAGTGTGATTGTCCAAAGACTCTTCTATGGTCAGATGAAACAAAAAAATAGCTTTTTGGCAGCAAACCCTCCAGATGGGTATGGTAGAAATAGGGATAAAAAGTGTTCCATGCCCATGCACGTTAAATATAATGCTGGATCTTTAATGTTGTGGGCCAATGTTTCTGCCGAAGGTCCTGGACATCTTGTTCAGATACATGGCATCATGGATTCTATCAAATACCAACAGTTAAAACAATCTGACCTGACTGCCTCTGTTAGAAATCTTATAATGGGCTGTGGTTGGATCTTCCATCAGGACAATGATATAAATCAAACATCAAAATCAACACAAAAATGTGTAACTCAGCACAAAATGAGGCTTCTGCCATGGCCGTCCCAGTTGCCTGACCTGAACACTACAGAAAATGAGTGGGGTGAACTGAAGAGAAGAACTGGGAAACTGAAGGATCTGGAGAGATTCTGTATGAAGGAATGGTCTCTGATCTGTTGTGTTCTCCAAACTCATCGGGTATTATAGGAGAAAACTCAGAGCTGTGAACTTGAGAAAAGGACGTTGCAATAATTCGGTGCCAATAATTGTGACCAACATGAACTAGAGAAAAACATTTATTTCATAATGAGACTATCCACCCACTTTCCATTTCAATGAAAGGTTAGAATTTTGTGAATTTTTTAATGAAAAGTCAAATAGATAAACGATGCAGATTTAACTTCACAGCCGCATTTTGCTCATATTTACTAAGGGTAGCAATATTAGTGGAGGGCACTGTATGTGTGTGTGTACACATAATATATTAATGTACATATGGATTAAAAAATAAAAAGTAATAATAGAATATATATATATATATTTGTGTGTGTGTAAAGAAATTAAGAAATTAATTCTATTACAATGATTTTAGAAAACATTATGAACATTATGTTTGAAAAATTTCAAAGTTTGAGGCTGAATATTTTCTAAATAAATGAGCAAAGACCAAAAAGTTTTTCAGTTTCTAGTCTCCCATCTCCTCTGAGCTCTATAGGTTTATTCATGTGTGATGTAGGCAGGTGACTGATTCCTCAAAACCGATTACTCTTAGAGACGACAGATTTCAGGTTCTGACCCATCTCAGGTTGCCATTCATCTTTTCTGTCGCTCCAAATGAATTCAGCCGGGCAGACTGCTTGTGTGGAGCTTCCTGTCATGCTCAGAGCTCTCTGCCAATGATATCATCTCAACCCTTCCACCCAAATCAAAGATCTGTTGCTTTGGCTCTGTTTTTGCTCTTTGATTACTGTTTAACAATGAGTATGTACTCCGCTAATGGTGTTTTCTTTCAGGAGCTGTCTCTTTGGTGAAGTGGTTTGTTGTTTTCTGTGTTCATGACAGATTCTACCTTGCCGGATATGCTTCGTTTTCTTAGCTTTCCTTACAAAGGGCTATTTTAATGCGTGGACAGAATACAGGTTTCAGGCCTATTTCAAGTGCTAAATACAGTTCTTCTATGAAAGAGTCCATTCTGTAACAATAGTAACTATATTACAAATTTCAGGTTCAGTTAGTATAGCATAAAAGCTGAATAAATGGAAACACAGTTGTTGTTAAGTACATGCATGTCTTTGCTGTCAATAAGTGTATTCATGGGTCAGGTCTTGAAAATAGAAGAAACTGTTTAATTGCATGATCAATATGCAAGACGAAATCTTTAAAGGAATAGTTCACTCGAAAATAACATTTTGTCATGATTTCTTTTGCCTTGTGTAGTCCCAAGCTCTGTGGAAGACAAATAAAGATACTTTGAAAACTGTCTTGGTACGTTTGTGTTCATACAATGACATGAGGGAGAGTAAATGATTTTTGAGTTTTTATTTTTGCATGTACTATCACTTTAAGTGTTTGAGTGAAGGAAGGCATACAAAATGAAAATAAATAAATAAATAAATAAATGTTTTCATTAGATCTGAGAGGATTAAAAGGTTGAAATATGTATAAAATCCTTGAAGATTCAATATCAGATCTTGATTTCCGCAAGTTTACTGCAAATAAACAACTTGTTGCAGGGTATTTGTGCTCTTCCTATAGCTCAGTGAAGAAATCAGTGTTTTTTTTTTTTTTTTGACACAGATGACACAGAATTTTGGGTCAAGTGTAACGACGTGACCCTAAAAAGGTTGTAAACAGATATCATATGTGTTGTGCCACCAGGATGCAATTACAGCTCAGGAAACAAATTAGGTTTGAGTTATGCCTGCTGAGAGGACATGGATGAAGTCGAGGATGATGAGAAGGACAGAACATCCAAACCAGAAAAGTAGAAAAGAAGATAGTTTTCGTTCAGTGGTCAATATTTGATAGACGTTTCAGATTTTTACCTCTAAAACACAATTATAGTTTTGTAATTATAGTTAATTTTAACTCGAAAAATGCAGCAATGTCATACTCTCTCATTCTACTCTAAATTACATTTAGTCATCAACACACAATTATGATCGGCACAGACTGTTCAGAACTCCCAGAGCTCTCATTCTCCTTAAACTAAGGCTGCCGATGAGGTCAGCACACATCTAAAACAATGAGTGCTGACTCATGACGGAATGGAATCGACATGTATCTTAACAAACTAAAGAGGAACAAAACTGATACAAAATAGTGCCATCTTTCCCCTTTGAACACAGTTTTCAATTCAAATCAATCAAAAGGTTTTTTTTTTTGGTGGGAAGTGTAATTTTTTTCTTCTTCCCCAAAATGAATCACATTTTTTAGGGCATAAACATGCTTGAAAACTCAACTTTGCACAAAAATTTACATCTGATATGCCTTTCAGAAGTAGGTGTGGCAAAATGGCTTGATAGCGCCACCTATAAAATTTTAACAAAGTTGAATGTATTTTTCACATACATGTACAAAATTTAGTAGACACATGTAACACATCGATACCTACAAAAAAGTCCCCTGGTATAAAGTCCTAAACTCAACAGGAAGTCTGTTATTTTTAATTTTCTCTGCAAGTTTTGTGCCGTTTATGCCATTTTCAGGTGTTGTGTTTAAACGAACTCCTGTAGATTTAAACAGATCAACACCAAATTTAGTCAGTGTAAGTTATAGTCATAGCGCCAAATGCTGCCAACAGGAAGTTGCATGTTTTACGCTCTAACAAACTCCTCATAGAGATTTAATGACATCAACATTATATTTGGTCAGCTTACTGTAAAGGCCTTTGCAATGTTTAATTGTGAAGATCTTGAGTCTTCGTTAAAGGGCGTGTGCATAGTGGCCTGACAAAGTTTGATGTTTCAATATGTAAAAGGAAGTTGTTATAACCAGTGTTGGCCATGTTACTTTAAAAAAGTAATTAATTATAGTTACTAGTTACTTCTCACTGAGTTAGTAACTGAGTTACACCACTATAAAAGTAACTAATTACCAGGGAAAGTAACTATTGTGTTACTTTTGAAAAAAATCTTCAAATATGTCAAATAACTTCGATGCCCCCAATGTTAAATGAATGAAATTTAAATTAAATAAATGAAATTTAAAGTTAACTCACCAGAATTAAAAAGCTTATTGGCAGTTTTTTTAAATATCTGAATGTACACTTATCATCAGTCAGTTATTATAGCATTATAATATGGCATTATGATAATTTAACATTAAACTTTTTTTTTTTTTGTGATTTGTAATTTTCTTCTTCTTCCCCAAAATGAATCACATTTTTGAGGGCCTAAACATGCTTGAACACTCATCTTTAGAATAACCATGTACACTGTAAAAAACAATTTGTTGAGTCAACTTAAAATAATTTGTAACCTGGCTGCCTTAAAATTTTAAGTTCAGTTAACTCAAAAAAAGTTTATTCAACTTGAAATGTTAAATTATACTAAGTGACAACTTAGATATTTGAGTTGAATCAACTTAAAATTTTAAGGCAGCTGGGTTACTTACTCATCTGTTAAGTTTAGCAAACACAAATATCTAAGTTGTTACTTAGTACAACTTAACATTTCAAGTTGACTAAACTTATTTTAGTTGACTGAACTTAAAATTTTAAGGCAGCAGGGTAAGAAATTATTTTAAAGCTGACTCAACAAATTGTGTTTTTTATTTTTTACAGTGTATGAATGCATATTTGTCTGAACTTAGGACTTGTGGTGGTGCTTAAGATATTGTTTGTAATTTAGTGTTTCTATAAAAAGGGGACTAAAAATAATACTGAAAAGATAAAAAACCTACTAAGAATTCTACTACTAATAACAATATAAAATTCACTAAGGATTAATGAGCTGCTGGGTTCATGGATATTAATCATTTTGTCTGCGTTTGCTCGAAATGATTTGCTGAAATTAAAACAGGGCGGTGATATGTGAGCGCCAGCCAATGAGATGTTGTTTGTGCAATAGTTCCGCCTACTACTGGAGAAACCGGTGTTTGAGACTGTGTGCGTTCTTTGATATAAATTAATCAGTATCATAATTTTTCTCCTTCTCCAAAGTGATTAATCAAATGGCATTTATAGTTTAGGTGACCTCTTGCTGCCAAACCGAGGAGCTGATAATTGCCCCAAGATTGCAGATTTCAAATCATGTTCTTTTGAGAGGTCTTGGATGAGCCAAACATTTACCACTGAGATACACTTAAAATGCTTTTGGATAGTTTCTCCAGGTTTTAAAGATTTCTTTAAAGATTTAGAAGAGAAGTGGAGAGTGGAAAGGGACCAGAAGGCAACATGAGCAGCTTTCTTTATGTCACTTTGGTGCCTTCATTGCTTTTTTGGAGCATGTGGGTGTTTGTCAGGATAAGAGAGAACTTTGTACACGTTTGCTCTCTTTGTCTGTCAAATAATGTTTCCATCTGTCAGTTCAGATGCTACTGAATAAGAGCTGGTGTAGCTTCTCTGTAACCCAGCACGAGTAGTCTGAAGGATCTGACGTTCTCCCACATGGCTGCGATGTCTTATCATATTTGAGCTGTCTGGAACACACGCTTCAGACAGACTGATCAAATTACTACAGTTCTGTGAAACTCCCGGTGTCTAATTCACTTATTCTCACTCTGTCATAGATTTCTCTGTTGTTGTTCAGTGAGACTTTTGCTCCAGTAGCAGGGGCGGTTTACTTTGTAGAGCAAACATAACAAGTGAAAAACAGATTACCCATGACACTCTGTGACTCCCTATCACTGCAGCGCTGTGAAGAATGTTAAAGGAATAGTTCACCAAAAAAGTGAAAATTTGATCATCCTTTAACCTTTGTGTTGTTCCAAACCCGTATGACTTCATTTATTCAGTGGAACACAAATAAAGATCTTTAGAAAAATGTTTAAGATGCTCTTCTCTGTAGAATGAAAGTGAAAAGCTCACATTTTTATCCTACGGTAACAGACAAAAGAGATAACAGAAGAGATTAATAATTTACATCATGATGATAATTGAGGGATTTCATGATAAACATATCACAGTAAAAACAACACTTAATGACATTAACAATATATGACAAAATATGATAGTCTATTAATACAGTCTAAATAACTTTTTCACATATTGTAATTATCAAATAATTACATATTTAAATTAAAATAAAAATATGTTTAAATATTTGGTATAATTTTGCTCCTTTACCTAAACTAATGTCAATTTGATTGAATATTGACAAAATTTAAAATATATTTTTCTCAAAAGAGAACAGTTACAGCAGCGGTGAATGTTTTCAGTTAATATTTTACATTTTTAAAGCTCAACAGCCGTAGTTGTTGTCACTTTTATTATGAAAAAGAACAGATCGGACATTCTGGAAAATGTCTTGTTTTGAGTACATGGCATAAAGTATTGCATCTGGAATCCAACAACATGAGGATAAGTAAATAAAAGGCTTTTCAAAGGCTAATACTGTGTAATATTTAATTTAATTTAATTTAATTTTATTTTATTTTACACTTTAAATGTAATATTGAATAACACAATACAGTAACAATTATAATGAACTACTTTACATGGGCTTTAGTGTGTTAGTCAGGACATCAAAATTATTAAAACATAATGATATTAAAATGAACTTTAAAATAAAATTTTAATTTGACAATACAAAATGCACTTTTTAAATATGTACTGAAGTGTGTTAAGAGTAGAAGTGCATTTTATTTCATTAATATTATATTATCTGCAACAGTGTTTTTAAAATATGCTTTTAAGATTTGAAGGACACTAGATATGCACATTCAATACAATTAAGCACGCTTCTTTTTCACAAAGGCCCTTGTTATTCATTTTCAGAAAATAAACAACTGAATCATAAAATGCTCCTGAATCTTCAGAGCTCACTGCGTGCTAGTGCGACATCTCCTGAGGAAATGGATCATCAAATGTCACTTGTTTATGACTGACTCATTGAATTGCATAGAGTCTCCAGTGAGGCAAGAGCCACAGGGTTCATCACAACATTCACCCCCCTCCCCTTATGATATATTAACAGATACAGAGCTTACATGGTAGGCTAATAGTAGCATAGTGGTCCAGACACTATTTCCAGCCGTCTCTAGTGAGGAGCCAAAGCTTCTCCAGACTGAATATAGCAGCAGTGATTCCCATCAAGGGGCCATTGCTGTCTTAAACTAGCTGCTCTTGAAAAGCGCTCAGAATAGAGCAGAAATTTGAGGTTCTTGTCTCCCGAGAGCACAGTTAACTGTGCCACAGGCCTGCAGTGGGAAGCAGTTGAGTAAGTGAGATCTGGAAACAGGTGGGGTGTGTTTGTAACATGGTTCAGCTCAGAGAGGTGGACACAGATGTTCCGAGGTGGTTCTTCGCTTAAGTTTAATCGCAGATCTGCAGAGGTGGAATAGATGTTAGCAACGCCTTACAAGAAGAATTCTCATCGTAAAATTGTTCAGAGAGCAAGTAAGTCAAATATATGCTCGTTCTGGGGTGATTTTCCGGTTCAGTAATGCTAAAAGATACGTCCGTCCGTCCGTTGATCGATCTATCTATCTATCTATCTATCTATCTATCTATCTATCTATCTGTATGTCTGTCCGTTCATGTTGTTCTATCTATCTGTCCATCGTGTGTTTGTCATACTATCTATCTGTCTGTCCGTCTATCCATCCGTCCGTTGATCTATCTATCTATCTGTCTCTGTCTATTTGTCTATCTATCTGTCTGTCTGTCTGTCTGTCCGTCTGTTCATCTGTTGTTCTATCTATCTGTCTATCTATCTATCTGTCTGTCTGTCTGTCTGTCCGTCTGTTCATCTGTTGTTCTATCTGTCTATCTGTCTATCTGTCTGTTTGTCATTCTATCTATCTGCCTGTCCATCCATCCATCCATTCACCCACCACCCTCCTGCCTATCTATGTCTATCTGTCTGTACTGTCTGTCCATCTGTCCATTCTATCTATCTATCTATCTATCTATCTGTCTATCTATCTGTCTGTCTGTCTGTCCATCTGTCCATTCTATCTATCTATCTATCTATGTGTCTGTCTGTCTGTCTGTCTGTCTATCTATCTATCTGTCTGTCTGTCTGTCTGTCTATCTATCTGTCTGTCTGTTTGTCCACCCGATCTCCGTCTGATCCACCGCCCGCGTCTGTCAGTCCGTCCGTTCGTTTGTCCGTCCGTCCGTTGTTTAGAAGTTGATAACAAACCAATCAATCTATACATACAAATAAAACAGAATAAAAAAGTTCATAAATTATTTATATGTAATAAAATGTAATGACATGGAGAAAAAGTATTGAACTACTGAAATTTATTTTACTTATACTTTGTACATTAAATCATTAAATCATCATTCATTTATTTGTCCTCAGAGAGGAAATTTATCTTTACCGAAAAGCCTTTGCTGGTAATGACAGCTTCAAGACGCCTCCTGTATGGAGAAACTAGTCGCATGCATTGCTCAGGTGTGATTTTGGCCCATTCTTCCACAGAGTCTTCCAATCTTGAAGGTTCTGTGTGCCTCTTCTATGAACTCTGATCTTCAGTTCTTATTTTCTATTGAATTCAAGTCAGGTGATTGGCTGGGCCATTTTAGCAGCTTTATTTCCTTTTTCTGAAACCAAATGAGAGTTTCTTTGGCTATGTTTGGGATCATTGTCTTGCTGAAATTGTTTAATTTCCCTTGTTTCATCTTCATCATCCTGGTACTGTTTTTCCCCATTCCATTTTATTACACATAACTTAATTCATGAACTTCTTTGTTGTTGTTTTCTTTGTATGTATGGATTACTTGGGTTGTTACCGACATCTGGTGAAAATTTCAAGTCAACAGCACTTTTGGAAACATATATACACAGAGAAAAATGGTAACATTTCAATACTTATTTTACCCGCTTCTGTCTACCTCTATGTCTCTTATAAATAAGGATTATATGGATAATATGGATAATATGGATTAGTTTTACAATGTTTTATGAACTTCTTGAAGTTTTGATAGTGCATTTAAAATAGAATGAACAGAAATCTCCCAGGTTTCATTAAAAATATCTTGATTTGTTTATTTTGGAATGGTATAAGGGTGAGTAAATGATGACAGAATTTTAATTAAATTTTCACTTTAATAACAGCATTCACAAATTGTTTTAAAGCCATATTTTCCAGTACATAAGTCACATTATTTATTATTTGAAATGTGCCTGTTCTATTCCTGTTTCTGTTAGTTGTGGAGTGTATTAAAATATGTTTAGTGTTTTTTTTTTTTTTTTAATTATTTTTTTTTTTTAACTTGTATGTATGCTAATCACGTTGGATAATAAAATGTGAATTGCACATTCACATACACTTATTGTTTTTTTTTTCTTCTATCAACTATGCAATTTTGGCCAGGTGCCAATTATAGTCATGAGCGATTTATTTTCTGGAAAATATGATGCTTTAATTTGATTAGTCAGTAAAACAATGCTGATCTGGGTGGGAATTAATTGTATCCATTAGTATTTGATAGGAGTGGTGAAAGATAGGCTGCGATACAGTATTATTGACTAATATAATTTTTCCTCACGGAAACCTTGTTCCTGTAATTAGACAACAGACTTGTTTGTGTGTCCTGTGATGGTGAATTTGTGACTTTGCACACTCGGTGGCATTGGGGTCAGTTGGCAATGATTCATTTGCCGTCACTAAGATAGAACAGAACATCGGTGACTCACAGCAGGGCATTAACACACAACGTCACAGCGCATGTGTTACGGCGAGAGTATTTTGAGGGGCTGACTGCATCGTCTCATTGTATTTGGAAGGATAATCTCGCATGTTGTGCATACAGAACATCCTGTGACTAATTTCTTTCCTGAATGACAGATTTTGCACCATCATGGTCCAGGTATTTATGGACGCTGTGGGAGCCATGCACAATGTTCTGATTTGTCCTAGATTAACTGTCTGATCGCACAAGATTTCTCTTCACCTCTTTTCTCCCACTGTGTTCATGTCCTCATGAGACTTCCAGCTCATATTTCTCTCAGTTACCTTAACATTTCGCTCTCTTTCTCTGTTTTGCCTCATTCTCTCTGTGTCTTCTCGCAGTGTGGGTGATTGGAGCTAGTCTGTCTCTGGGCGGGTTCGTTTGCGTATGGGGTCTGTTCTCCCCTCTGGTCCTGAAAGACCTTTTCACAGAAATGCACTATGATGCTTCATCTCTGCAGTGCTGAATGAGAAATGGCTTGTTTGCATTATAAGCTCTCATCATTTTGAAGGTCTCAATTCATCTTTTTTTAAATTATTTTATTACTATCTTTTCCCTGAGGTCCACTTATACAGTTAGTCAAGGTTTTATATGAATATTTACCGCCTTCTCTCTCTCTGGCTCTTAAAATGATACGGGTTGATGTTTACTACTGTACCTTTAAGACCTCTATGCAAATGCTGTCTTTTCATGTGAAATAAGTACAAAAGCCTTTGACTAGAAAACATCTTTCTGCTGTGTGAACAGTGATATCAAATGCAGTAAACAAAGAAAAATATTTGATGCTTTAAAAAGCATACTTTTTTTTTTTTTTTCAAATCATCCACCACCCAGTTGTAAATTGTAAATAACATACAAATAAGTATCTGAACACATTACATTCAGTTCACACTTAAGTGTATTCTTTTAGCTTTTTTTAGTATGCAAAGTGTGCTTATTTTTCACAAGGTTCCCAATGGGTTTTCAAAGTCGTCAAAATATCAGTAGAGCATTTTGGGTGAAGTAATTATTATTTCTCTGTCAGCGTATGAAACTGGGAAACCTTCAAGCTTTCAAAGTTCCTCAACAAGTTTTCTTGGGATTTGAAAGAAACCTGTGATTAGATTTCCTTTGAATGGTTGTTCAGACATATAGTCATTGTTAATATTGTTGTGGTTGATATTTTTTGCTTTGTTGTCAGCTTTGTGACATGAAGGAACTGGCTTCAGAGAAATCATAATCAAATACATTTTTCCTCTGAATATTAGATTTATTTCAACAGTTTATAGGGCAATTTAGAAGCGTTGCATGTATTTTTTACAGTCAGGATCTGGCGTGAATAAAAAAGAAGCAACACAGCAAGTTGTGAACAGCATGAATTATTCAAATAGCATAATTTGCCTTAATAAAATCAAAAAGAAAAACAGTGTGCAACTGAGATTTGGAGTAAAATAATGAGCCTTTAGAACAAAGGCGTCTCTTTGTGTGTTGGACTACACTGAACAAAGGTTTCTGCTAAATGCTGTCTAGCCCCTCAGAAAGAGTGTATACGAACAAAAACAGCTACACAATGAGGGAAAATAAAACATAAAAACAGAGCATAAACACTGAACTAAACACTACAACAAACAGGCAACAGGCTAACTAGATTTTATTACAGGTAAAATAACAGTAAATAGTAAGGTAATTCAGTCCAATGGGGCTGTTTTCCCCTACTGTAACCCCATACCATGGAATTTAAGATTAGATGCTGACTGTATCTGTGATTTAAAAGCTATATTTTGATATAATGACACATGAGCAAGCGGTTTCAACTTACTAAAATTATCATTAATCAATAATGTAATACTAGGACAATATACACAACACCTGGTGAAAACTGACGTTGTTGGAGAGCAGCGTTTCTGCACATTCCAGTGGAACGAAATGATTTTGTGACATTTCTTTATCTCATATATTATTTAGTTATTTACTTATTCATGGCCTGGCACATTTTGAACCTCTCAGCTACTGCTTACTGTAGTCACGCCAGACTGGCACGATGTGCTGATGCTTTTCAAGGAATGGGAAAATGTTTAATTTCTTATCAAACTCTTCTCAAGAACTTTGTCAAATATTCTATTTTTAGAACGTTAACAAATTATAATATGTGACGGTATCTAGTGTAATGAAGTGAGGCACGGAAGGCGAAGGATCCACGTGCAGCAGGTTTATTAAAGCAGATAATCTGACACAGGACAAAAACACAAGTAGCAGAAACCAAGGAACACAAACATAGGGTTAATCCAAACAAGTTCAACGACTCACAAACAAAGACTGAAACACTTGAGTATTTATATACTGTGTGGAGCCAAAGAACTAATGAGTAACTATGGAAACTAACAAGAGAATGGGTGTGGTTAAATTAGTATCCATGGTAATAAACAAGGGTGCAGAGCAGCAGGGAACATGAGGGTAACAAGGCAACAACAAAAGACACAACTACATAATAAAAGTCCTCAAACACAGATGGGCATTGTGACATCTAGCAAAACCCAACACCTGGTGAAAATTGAACTTGAATGTAACAAAAATTACATTAAAATTCTTAAGTTGTCTGATAGCTATGAATTTTAGGAATGGAATTTTGAGAAAAACAGGTTTTCACGGGTTAAACGAGAGCTGTCTATGAGGAGTGCTATACTGCATCACTACACAAACAGACTAACGTTACCTTGAAGAGGACAGTTTTCCGTTGCTTATCATGGGCATAGTCTCTGAAGTTTTGATCACCCCTTGTATGTTCAGATACAGTAGCACGTATAGTGTACCTTGTAGTTTACATTTAGAAAAGCGAGTGCAGCACACCTGTTCAGACTATCATCCGACTTCTCCTCTTTAGTAACTTCATCATCTGATCCTTCATTTCTGAATGTGAAATAGTCCGTTATAACATTGTAAAACGTCCCAGCTTGACATCTGACAGGTTTTCCCAGATCGCATTTATTTGAATAGAAATATATATTTGAGATTTTTTTTGTAAGAATTTTGGATTTTGAGGGAAATTAAGACTTTAATTAATTCAAGGATGCATTAAATTCATCAAAAGTGACAGTAAAGACATTTATAATGTTACCAAGTTTTTTTTAATTTCAAATAAATGCATTCTTTTGAACAGAATAAACAAAAATGTATTACTGTTTATACAAACATATAAAGCAGCATTTATCCTAGACTTTTGATGCGTATCCACCGTAAACTACTTTTTTTTTTTTCTTTTTATAAAAACTATAATTAAAAATGATTGCACCTGAATGACACTCGTGACAGAAAATGTCATACATCAGTGCAGTTAAACATATGGCAGCAACCATTTTTGTTAAGATATTGTATCAGTCTATATGAATGACCATCCAGAGTTTCCCTCCCGGGAGTGTCTGAGTGAGTCTTGACAGATGGATTTATGGCTTTCACACTTTGAGTGGTGGAGCTGGAGTCACTGAGCGTATGGCCTCAGTTAAGGGTCAGAGGCGTGCAGACCTGACTGCACAAGTGTAAAGAGAAAACCCCAGACACATGCCATGTCAGTTCCTCTGAGTCCCTCACAGTCTCAGGGTTAAAAACAGACAAGCCACTGGGAACCACCACCGCGGCAATTGAAGACCACCTACATGGGGTTGTAAATAGAGTTTGAGAGTTGCTATGGTTATTCAAAAGGTCAGGTTGTGTGGTGAAAGTGAATCTGTTATAATAATTTGAATAGAGTGATAAAATCATTGTCAGGATTGAAGAGACATTTAATACAGTTTTAGGAGGTCCAAGTCCCTCTTAATGCATAAAGCAACCAAGATCTTATAAAGTTGTTGTTTGCGTTGTCAGATCAGTGACAGGAGGGGAACTCTCCAGTCTGTCTGCTGCTGTTCTGTGAATGTGATGTAGAGCATGTGTTTCAGCTGGGAGAGATCAGATCCCTTCACTAATAGCAATTTTTATTGCCTGTCTTGTCCACTATATATTTTTATTAAAGAAGAACCAAACCCGCCATAGATACAGTGTCGACTGGGATCATGGTTACTATAGTTAAAATGAACACAGAATTGGTGTAGTATTTACTTTGTATCAGTTTTCAGAAATTGCTAGTAAATTTCACAAATAATTACAAAAAAATTGCAAACAACAAATTAAAATAAATTTTGAAGTAAAAACACTAAAATAATCTGCAAAATCATTCATAGTGGAAAATGATTTATAGTGTAGAAATAATAAATGAATGAAGAAATTAATGAATGAATAAATAAAAAATAGCCCTATCAGGCTAAATTTAGTATTTATTTTACTGTCACTGAAAAAAAAATACTATTAATAATAAACAATTTTCACTCTGTAATAAACTCATGAATATGTATTTTCACTATTTATGTTACTGTAATTACTTTCTAATTATTTGTGAAATTTACTACCAATTTCTGAGTGAAAAGACATTAAACAAGTTATTAAACAAGATATTTTTTTGCAATAAAAATGCAATAAAATATTCCCATCATGCTGAAATGATTAACTATTTTCACTAGGGCTGCCCCATAATAGTCGACTAAATCTTTAGTCGACGAGAAGAGGCTTGGTTGACCCAAATTTAAAGTGGTGAAGTCTCGCAGTCCGTGACAGACACAGACTTGGCAGTGTTGCCAAGTCTGTGGTTTTCCCATGGAATTGGGCTGCTTCAAGGGTTGTTTTTCATGTCAACTGTTTAAGCGACCTCAATAACTTATTTATCCCCCGGAATGCCCTGACAAAAAACGTGTATTTTACACCCTTCCCCCCTCCTCCATACACCAGTGTGCTAGCTTTGAGAAACAATTGGGCAGGTTTTGTTGTGAAAATCTGGCAACCCTGGTTAACGGCTAGTCCTTGTGGTAATATAGTACATCGGGCAGGACATCTAAATGCATCATCATCTCATTCCTCGACCTCAAACATGGCTTATTATCTAAAATATGTAAGTAGTAGCCACTTTACATGGCCGCTCATTCTAATGTCTAATGAAATTGTGTGCTATTCAAGTGTCTGTGAGTGATGAAGCTGAATGACAGATGGAGGCGCCGGTGCGGCCATTTGCTCTGTCATTTTTGGTCATACAGATAAAAGTAATACATCTTTAGAATCTGTGAAGACTCTACGTTTATTTGTGTGCACTCACAATAACAACGAAACATTGCGCTTTTGTAAAATAATGAAATCAAACAGGATGCGCTTTCTGCCGTATCTTTCTCTGTGAACTTGAGCGCGAAACTTTGAAACTCCGTGTATAGGCCTTACAGACATGAAATATATATCTATAGAGAGTGAAATGTCTACTTTCAAATGAACCAATTCAAATAGAAAACAAATACTCCTAGATTATGTAATGTGCATGAAACGTGCATACAGGCGCAACACTACCACGGAGATGAGTCAGTTTCGTCCACTTCATCTCTTAAGCCGAAAACAAAAAAAGCGCTCGTTTATCAATAAATTATTAAAACATTAATGCAGTCTCCTTGCTGTTTTTCCCAGACACATTCATAATTATTATATCAGCCGGTGCGCTGTGGCAAGATTTATGTGCACTTGAATGCTTATTAGGCTGTGTACGCAATTAAAGGCTCATTGCTATTATTTATATGATTTATATAATCTAATAGTATAAAACTAATGCTTAAAATGAACGACTACTAGTCGACCAGAAAAATCTTTAGTCGAGGGCAGCCCTAATGTTCACTATTAATTATTAAACATTAAACAAGCTATTAAACAGGATATTTTTGCAATAAAAAAATCCCATCAATTATTCACTATTTTACTGTAATACACTGAAAAGAATATTTGTAATTATTTGTGAGATTTACTAATTTCTGATTGAAAATTGTTTCAAAGAAATGGCAAGTAACAGATTAAATTAAGCATGAAAATTTAAAGTAGAATGACTTTTAAATGACTCTTGATGGAGAAGCCTTTTGCCATCATAACTGTTAGTTTACAATCTACCCATGGGAGCTAACTGAAACTAACCTGCTAAACTTTGACCTCTTGGGCTGTAACTATGGAAGCAAGTCAAAGGGCATGACACTGTGCAATGGAAACAGTTCATAGGTGCTTTGGTCTGACATTTGTACAGAGAGTGATAGCCAGAGGCATATTTGAGCTCAGAATGTCATTATCTTTAATGAGACTCACAAATGCGGTGCTCTTTTCTCAAAGGCTATTTGGTTTAATTGTGTTTACCCAAGATATTGGTCATACAGTAGGTCAGAGTAAACAATCCATTGTTCGCTCATAATTCACAGCCCAATTTACCAACTGGGAAATGTTATAATGTAATATGTAGTGTGGCAAATAAAGAATATTGTGTGGGGGAAAAGCCATATATAGCCTATTATATGGTATATAGATGCCATACTTCAAAGAAATTTTACAGAATGTCAACCACAGCATAAATATCATCCATTGCTTTCTGTGACTTATTATGAGCTTCAATTCAACCCAACTAATTTCACAGAAAAGCAATATCACTTGTAATTTCATCCCTTTCTATACGGGTGGAATTTATGTCCCTTAAAGTCGCATGCTAAACTGTTATGTGTCTTGGAATTGAGCTATATTTACAGAACCATCTTGATATCAGAGCTATGGGGAAACATATAGCCCTACAGAAATAGAATGAAACCACATTTAATGCTTATATGGGAATGATATGATGCCAACGGTGAAAGACACATTTGAGAATTTGTGGATGGACAGATGACATGTATGCCATCTAAAACTATTTAAAGGGAAAGTCCACCCAAAAATAAACATTCTGTCATCATTTAGTCAACCTCATAGTTTATTTTTTTCTGTTGAGAACAAAACAAGATATTTTAAATGAATGCTGTAACCAGACAGTTTCAGGTTCCATTGACTTCCATAGTATTTTTGTCCATACTTTGGAAACAATGAGACACAAAATTATTGTCAGAATTTACATTTCTGGATGGACTATCCCTTTAAGTAACACTGAAGCTGATCGAATATTAACTAAATAATATTTACTAGGAAAAAAGTCATAGCACAGGATTATTTAAGTGCAGAATAAATAAATAAATAAATAACGAATATATATAGGGCTGGCAAACGATTAATCGCAATTAATCGCATACAAAATAAAAGTTTGAGTTTGCCTAGTATATGTGTGTATACTGTGTGTAATTATTATGTATATATATCGCAATTAATCATTTGCCAGCCCTAATATATATATGAATTACTTTCTCCTATCCTCAATTTTTTATGCAGAGACTACGGTAGGCTACAGGTATTGACATTCATAATGTGATTTTCTCCAAAACATGAGCTAAACACTAGTGTATATGTGCAAATGTGTGAGTAAGATGACATGCGTGTGTGTGTGTGTGTCTCATGAAGATAGCAGCCAACTTCCCTTAATCACAGTTATTCTCCAATTTAGCTTGATACTGTTTCACTGTGACTTTCTTTGAAGTTGGTCCACTCTCCATAATGTTGTTGTTTACACAAAATGGCCCCATGTCATAGACGGTTGTCATGGGAACACCACATTCGGCCCTGAGGCTTTGTATTATGAAGACGAAGGACAAGAGTACACTCGGTGATGTTAGGTCTGTCTCTTACATAAATGGATTATGCTCTGAGTAAAACAAAAAAATTGATTACATTCGCTTCACAACAAGAAAGCCAATCATAAAACATGAAGAAAATCGGCCGCGTAATCATACCGTGAGCTAATAATGTTTTTACGCTGTTCATTTTGGAATCGATTGTGAGAGCGTCAGTTTTCGCTCTGTCCTCAGATGAGACTGTGCTCTGACTGAATCTTCTGAAAGCGTCTATTGTGAAACTGCATGTGTCTTACCTGAAATCCATCAGACATACAGCCCGAGTGATGCTCATTAAAGATGACAGCTGTGTGTTTCTCTGTTCTTAGTTGTCATTTTCAGAACCCACCACAAATAACAGGAGATGTTAGAGATGTCAATCAAAATGACACCACGCTACAGAAATATTAATCTAACACACAAAATCCTCAAAAAATTCAGTGTTTCTTGAAAGTTTTGCTCAGGCTATAGACTTGAAATCAATACGCTGTAAAAAGAGAAGACACCCTGTCTCTTTTGTGGCCATTTCTGACATAAAATGATGTACCAGCAATTCAGCTGTGCATTTATTTTAAGCAACGGCAGTGAGTTCACGAGCACTGTTCATGAACGTTAAACAAATGCTTTTTCCCCAAAAACAGGCAATTGATCAAAACTTTTCCTGGGCTAAATTTTTAATAAATTCGTCACGGTCGCATTGCAGACCCTTAGGAAAAAAAAGACTAATAAGATCTCAGTAATTTTTTCCTAGACATTACTGAGCAAATTTAGACTTTTGCTGATGTTTCCTGCTTCTAACTTGAGTATTTGTTAAATATTTCTATAAATTATGTAAGCTGATTTATATAGATTTTAACCTAAAATCATTCACGCTTAGGAAAGGGGGGAAAAAGATGTTATTAATATGTTCATATGTTTTAGCACGTATCCAAATGTCTATATATACACTATCGCTCAAAAGTTTGGGATCAGTAAGACTTGTAATGTTTTATAAAGAAGTCTCTTTATGCTCATCAAGACTGCATTTATTTGAGCAAAAATACAAAAAACCAAAACCCAAAAAAAGAAAACAATAATACTCCAAAATGTTATTACAATATAAAATAATGTTTTTATTTTATTTAAATATACTTTAAAATATAATTTTTTTAAATAATTTCTGTGATGCAAAGCTGAATTTTTATCAGCTGTCACTCCAGTCTTAAGTGTCACATGATTCTTCAGAGATCATTCTAATATGCTGATTTATTATTATTTTTTGATGAATAACAAGTTAAAAAGAACAGCATTTATTCAAAATATAAATATTTTCTAACAAAGTAAATCTATGCAATTTTTTTTTATTTAACACATCCTTGGTGAATTAAAGCAATCATTTCTTTCAAAAAAAGAAGGAATAAACATTTACTGACCTCAAACTTTTTAACAGTAGTGTATATTGTTAGAAAAGATTTCTATTTTAAATAAATGCTGTTCTTTGAAACATTTAAACAAAGAATCCTGAAAAAATGTATCACAGGTTCCAAAAAGGATTAAGCAACACAACTGTTTCCAACACTGACACACACACACACATATATATATATATACACATATAATTTTTTTAATTTTTTAATTTTATTATTTTTTATTATTATTATTTTTTTTTTTGCATCTTAATTGTTTCTCCCAGACTTCAGTGAGCAAATTGAGTTTTGCTGATGTTTCCTCTTTATCCAGCGTGGTCTTGAGAGTATTTGTAATATACAGTGAAGATTAAAATCGGAGAACAATCTATAAATGCTTGATTTTCTGAAATATTGTTAATTTAGCTGGAATGTTAGCTGTATTTAGGGCTTTCTACAAAAAAACTTTATTTTGTGGAAAACACAGTGATTAAAATTAGAGAACAGTAACTGCTGAAGCACTAAAGAAGATTACAACTGAAATTTTGGAGGGTTTTAGCTGTCAGAAATTAGTAGGAAGTGTAAACACCCTTGCTTGGTCTGTTCTCTTCTTCCACTCTCTTCCACAGTTTGGTAACTGTAGTTGGTTTCTTAAGTTTGTCACCAAGGATTTTCGAGAGATTTTCAGTTGGGTTTAGATCAGGGCACTGCACTGGCCATTTTATAATTTCTTGCCATCAACGAACTGCTTTACCTGTTTTGCAGTGTGACAGGGGCATTGTCTGCATGAAAATTGCAGGCTGATTGGGAGGTGTTTGCAGGGAAGAAACTGCATGTTGCTCAAGGAGGTTCTGATAAATATTTGCATTCACTCTCCCATGTGTCTGTATGAGGCACAACTCCGGCTGCAGAAAACATCCCCCAAACCATGACACTTTCTCTTCCACATTTCACTGACTTCTTTACGTCCTTGGGCTTCAGTCTTTCCTCAGTTTGATGCCGAACAAAATGTTTTCTAAAAGACCCAAATAAATTAAACATTTTTTCATTACTAAAGTGAACTTTGGAGCAGTTCTCCTCTCTCCACACAACATGCTCTTCAGCAAAGTTGAGCTTAGCCTTTTGATTCTCTCTGCTGATGTGAGGCTTGGTCACTGAAGAGTGCACTTTCAGTCTGATTTCAGATCCTTACCCTGTTCAGCACTGAACTGGCAAGCAATTCCAGCTGCAGTGTTGAACCGATTCCACGTTGAGAGTCTCTGCATTATCCTATTTTCTCATGCATTTATCTTGCATGGACAACCAGCCTTTTAGAGGGTCTTGAATGAATTAGCGTCATTGTAAACCTGCAATATTTGAGAAATCACAGATGTGGAATGACCAACTTCTCTTGCAGTGGCTGAAAGGGTCATCCCTTTGGCATTCATCTGCACAAACTCCTGTCGCAGGCTTTCAGTCACCTTAGAGCGGTCTGCCATCTTGCAACCTCAGTGAAAATTAGAGGAATGCTGCCAGTTAAATAGGTTTTTTTTGTAATAATTTATTAAATCTGCTTAAAAACTGTCCTTTTACTCCTGTTAGGATAACTGCAAATAGGATTAAACTGTGACTTGAAATTTAGGAAATTATAGGTTTCGAACTCCACTGTAAAAAAGGAAGGGATTTCAAAAGTAACATCGAATGGTCGATACTTCACTTTAGATAGCTCTTTTCTATCCTCTATTCAGTCTCCTGAGGTGTGAATGACCAACTGGAGAGGCTGTGGCCGACCCGTTCTGTATTTTTACGGTGATGTTTGTAATCTCCCACGGATGACTTGTTGATCCTAAGTGGCATATGGTGCTGATGAGGGTCACAACGTCCCCAATTTGCAATCAAAGTGAACTCTCCAGATGTCATTAAGTGAGTCAGTGCAGCACACAATCAGGGAGCGATCAGCCCTCGAGTGACTGCTGGAGTAAAAGGTGACCCTTCGGACTTCATTTGTCCCCTGACCACTAAATTTTTTTCATCCACTTGGCAATGCTTATTGCCAGGAAAACAAAGAAACTAAAAATGTCACTTATGAGTCAGACTGTGCATAAACACTGTGATATGTTTCACCATGTGATATAAGCACTAGCAAACAAGGAACAGGGGATCCAGAGCGAGCTTTGAGTGAAATGGAGGTGAAATTACAGACTGTGATTATACACACTCATGTGATTACACAGGAAAATGTCTTGCTGGTTGCTCTTTCGTAGCACAAGGGGAGCAATAGAGCGTCTGTCTTCATTAGTTGAATGTCTTTGTTTAACAGTTCTGTCAAATATTTTATTATACAGTAAACTGTATATGAAAAACTATTATAACATTTCCTTTTTCTGTTAGTATTGGAAAGGCTGCAGTACTTTCTTACATACCATTAGCATTTAGCAAATACACATTATGAACACTTAAGCAAGTCTTTATCTGATCAAATTTTAATTCCACAAACCTGGCAAATATTAGCAAATTAGCAAAGTGTAGCCTGCATAAAAAATGTGTGTGCTCAGCATACTGAAATTAATATTATCTGGCCTTAATTTGAGAAAATATAAATTCTGTGTGAAGAGACCTACCAGATTACCAAACGCATTGTTGGTTACAGTGTTTACGTCCTTTTTATTTGTGTTTTTAAAAATGTCTTTATTTGTGAAAAATACTAATATATTTATATTCTGATATTTCTTTGACTTCTTTGTAAATGACTGTTACTTCCTTTAGCACTCTGGTCAGATGTTAACTGGTATTCATTGGCTTTGTATTCATGCTCTGCTTAATGACATTAAGGCTGAATTGAAATGAATACATTCATTTTCAAATTATTTATTCCTAATTTATTAAAGGAGAAATCCACTTCCAGAACAAAAATTTACAGATAATGTACTCATCCCCTTGTCATTCAAGATGCTCATATCTTTCATTCTTCTGTCGTAAATAGTGTTTTTTGAGGAAAACATTTCAGAATTTTTCTCCATATAATGGACTGATATGGTGCCCCGAGTTTGAACTTCCAAAATTCAGTTTAAATGCAGCTTCAAACGATCCCAAATGCAGTTATAAATGATCCCAGCCGAGGAAGAATGGTCTTATCTAGCAAAATGACTGGTTATTTTTATTAAAAAAATAAAATTTAAATACTTTTCTACCTGAATGTCAAATGCTCATCTTGTCTTGCTCTGCCTGAACCCTGTGTATTCTGTTTCAAGACAGTTAGGGTATGTCGAAAAGCTCCCTCAACTTTAAAAATCATTTCAAAATCATCCTACATCACTGCAGAAGTACCGACCCAGTCTTTGCAAAGTGAACATGCAAAGAAGATCAAACACCCTTAACAAAAAAGGTAAAACAGCAATAATGGACAATTTTGAAGTTGAGGGAGAACATGAGATGGGAGTTCAGGTAGAGTAAGACAAGATGAGCGTTTGACTTAAAAAAGTATATAAATTATATAATTTTTATGAAAATAACCAATCATTTTGCTAGATAAGACCCTTCTTCCTCAGCTGGGATCATTTACAACCGCATTTGGGATTGTTTGAAGCCGCATTTAAACTGCATTTTGAAAGTGCAAACTCGGGGCACCATAGAAGTCCACTATATGAAGAAAAATGCTGAAATGTTTTCTTTACGACTGAAGAAAGAAAGACATGAACATCTTGAATGACAAGGGGGTGAGTACATTATCTGTAAATTTTCATTTTGGAAGTGGTTTTCTCCTTTAAATACTTTGTGAAATTAAGATACTTTTCATTGCATCCTTAAACAAAAGCAACTATATGGCTAGTTTTGTCTATTTTTGCGACTTGGAGCCCCCTTGGAGCCCCCTACAAGTGAGTGGAATTCACTGTCGTAATTACAGTGGATCACTGTACATGTGCATTTGTTGCTGCTGTAAAGTAATCTGCTCTTTTCTCTACCAGTATCAAATTTACATAGCCTGCTCCCAGAACAGTTTGTGGGTAATGAGGAAATGAAACAGAAGCCATTCGCCTAATTAGAAGTCAGAGTATCATCAGAATGACTTTGAGACTGATATTTCAAGGTAAAAATACAATTTAATACAATTGCTTTAAATGGTGTGATATCATATAAATTATTTGTGATATTTTTTTTATAGAGGGATTGCACTTACATCACGATTTGGTCAGTTACCTGGATGTGTGTCCACATTCGCTATATTCGATGTAAACAACAAGGTTAATGTACGACTGAATACGTTGTTCTGCTAATTTATGCTGTCTAAACCACGTGAAAAATTTGTGGAAGCTCCTAAATCATTTAGAGAATGACTTACTTAGCAGGAAAGGGCACAATATTTTGACAAAATAAATGTAATAGTGGGTAAAGATACATATTAGCAGTATTAATTAAGATATTAACCTAATATTTCAACTATCTGACCGGAAATTATAATAACAAACACAAATGATATCAAGATTCTTTCCCCGGAAATCCTGGTTTAAGTTGGCCAACCACAGGCAGTTGTGTTTTTTTTTTTTTGTTTTTGCATTTTGTTGATTTGTTATAACTTTTGGCAGTCTATAGTACTCCAAATGTTTTTCCTGGTCCGAGCGAATAGTACAGCCCAAAACACGACAATAATTGAACATTTTCAGCAGCAATAATCAGCAAAATATGCAAATTTTGTTAGGTTCAGTGGCATTGTTTACATTCAGTGGCGCCAATATGCCGACTGATGGCACGTCGTGAAAACACTCTATATGGGTGACTTCTCTCATAGTACTTTTTCATGCTCAGAGATTAGCTCATTCATAGCTCAAGAAAGAAAAAAAAAAGATACAAAGAAGATAATTTGTTTAATAAATTTAGTTTCAGGTTTTGTTCTTTTTAATTAACTTTTTATTGCTGATTTCGATGTCACAGTATGAGAGATAATTAAAAACTCTAGAGGAGACATACCTGAGATCTTTTTCTCAGGAGACCGGATAAACTGTTGCCACACTAAAGATATCTCATTTACGATCTTTTCTGATGGACATACAAGAAATGTGTGATGTCTGTTTGAACGTCTCCTTCCTTCATTACTCTCTATGTGTGAACGATACTCACACTGTCTCAGGGAATGACATACTGTCATGTCACATTTCATGCTCTGTTAGAGCCGCTGCCAGCATCTTTGAGGAGGAGCGAGAGCCATGATTGAGATCAGATATATAACGAGATACTGTAGGCAGTCAGAATTCTGCCTGTATGCGTACCGCCATGCCTTTTTATTATTAAATTCAGGCCTAATACACCCTTTATGGATTGAAATGTGAGAATAGTAATATAAACTACATTACACCACCGTTTAGAAAGCCAAGACGTGCATTTAAATTTAATTACGGTTATATTTCTTGCTTGCCACCAGTTTGATTGACATTGCTGATTTATGCACAGGAAACTTTTAAGTAATCACATTAGCATCCAAATTAAACTGTATTGCAGCTTCTCACAATGAGGAATTTGCCAAATTTTCATCATAGCTCCTCAATTATTCATTTCAGTGTTTCAGACTGTATTTGATCTTGTTTTTCAGAGCAGCTCACTTTTTAACTTTGAGAGGCATGTCTGAGCTGAGAGTTATCAACTATGGGAGGGAAAAAAAATTATGTAACCCATTTAGTGGAAGGCAAAATTCGCTGGCATCCGCCACAGAGAGAGACAGGTTGAATGGCGTCTTTTAACATTAACTCAGCAGGCCTAAGAAATTATGTCTATAGGTACTCTCAAACGCTTCTTCAGCAAATGTTTTCTGAGTCATCCGTTCGATTTTATTCCTTTAAAAAAACTGCAGACAGATTATAAGGGAAAAGAGGTAACTGGGTTCATGCAGGGATCGTCACCGACCCTAGAAGCAAACTTCACTAATTTTCACACATTTTATTGTCATTTCACGCTGAATTATTTGTAAGTAACCGGAGTATCAAGTGTTGGTCCTCACACACACATGGCTGTGCATATTTGTGTGAAGTTGCATAACCCTATTTTGCCACTCAAGCAGATATTTCCCCCTCTGCTGTGTGTTCCTGTCCTCAATTTAATGATAGGGAAAGTGTTTGGATCAATTTCATTTAATGCTTTTGCCACAGATATTTCTTAAAGCAACAGTGCTACGCTTTTTCGTCACCTCGTACCCCCAGGGCTTTCCCCGTTGAATTATTCAATCAGTGAGCAGGGAAGCGTGGGTAGCAATAAGTCGTTAAAAAAAGACGCCCACTCTTCTCTGTCGTTTTCTACCTGAATAAGTGCTTCACTTTCTGTGTTAGGACTCACTCAAGCAAATGGACTGTTTCGTCTGACCGAGCTGACCCTGAACCCCCTTTCTGCAGTTCCTTACAGCTAGTACACTTCACTGACCGTCGGGCATGGCCTCCTCGCTCCCTGCAGAACTGCAGACAAAGCACTTTCGATTAAAGTGAATCGCAACGCCCAATGAAACCCTTTGAATTTGGCCACGATAGTGGAGAAAGTCTCTAAAAGTATGTTGCAGCACTCAAAAATGGATCCACAAAGTTTAACTCTGAGGGGAGGACTTGTTTAAAGGAACAGTTCCCCTAAAAGCTGTTATTTTGTCTGTGGAACATAAAGGGAGAATGAATGAGGAATGAAATCAAGGACACCCGTCTTGGCACTACGTGTCCGTGAACCATTTTTATCAAACATGAATGAAACTATGACTTGAACTTTTCTATGTTTATCATGTTTTTAATTTTAGGCTATGTGTATTTTTTGAGGGGAGAACAAATCATGTGGTTCAACTAACATGCAGAAATACAAAGGAAACCAACAGTTCCCTGTAGACCCTCTTTACCTTGTGTTAAGTCTCTTAAAATATCAGAGGATTTGACCTGTGACCTTTAAAATCTCCTCCAAAGCATAATACTTATAAATTAATAATGTATGATATGTAAAAAGTTGTGTGGACAAGATAGATGTGGACAATCACACACACACACACACACACACACACACATATATATATATATATATATATATATTTCATTATTAATATGTTTTAACAAGTGCAAAAAGTGACAGTGCAGGCATTAATAATGTAACAGAAGTTTTCTTTTTCAGAATTTTCAAGATCTTTTGAATTTGAATGTATTCATTACTACTAATAAAAAATGGTCCTTGAGCGTTAAATCATATTAGAATAATTTCTAAAGAATCATGTCACGCTGAAGACTGGAGAAATGATGTTGAAAATTCATCTGTGCATCACAGTAAAAAATGGCATTTTACAATGTATTTAAATAGAAACAGTTGTATATTGTAATAATATTTCACAATTGATGGATTGTTCCTTTAAATGCAAATGAGCTCTGCCCGCCCCGCCCCTCTCTTCTCTCTGTGGAGTGATGAGCTGCTCCGAGATTGTTTACTTCAGCCACATTTAGCCGCATTTAGCCGCGAAACTTGCTAACTAGCATGTTTTTAGGAAAGGTGATTGCAGAGATTCATAAAAAACCCCTTATACTCACTTCTGCTGTAGGTGAAGCTGGATCATGAATGATTTGCGCAAACATAGACACATTTATGTAGATCGGGAGACGCATTCCCTCCACAAACAAATGTAATCCACTGCATCTTCAGTGGCTCAGATGTTGAAAGTAAATGACGACCACTATGTTCATTATTACATCCATCAACACAACACCTCAATCACTCAGTTGGAGATATTCTTGTCTAATTTACATCCCTGTTCAGGCATTTAAACAGTGGAGGTCGGACTGTAACATCTGATCTGAGGTAAGACACTCATGTCAATCAACTATCGTGGGAGCGGCCTCTGCCTCTGCAAGCCATCTGAGAATGGCTTGATTTTAAATTATTTTTACAGATGAATTAAAAACCACTACATGGATTTTTATCATTATAGGGTAGATTTGTACATACACTGCCAACACACATTAATGTTCAAACAACATGTAAAAGTGAACTATGCATCCGATGACCCCTTTAAGTAAAAAGTAACTGAAGTCTAAAGTAGCTTAAGTCATTTAAATTATGTCCTGTTCCTCACACAAAGCTATTATGTTGTTTGAGAAGGCTTGGAATATAGTCATCTTTATGGTGCTTTTTTGTCTTTTTTTGAGTTTGACAGATGTCATTGTATGGACAAATAGCTTTGTGAAAATTCTTAATATTCTCATTTTTTGTCCCACAGCATAAGGTTTAGTTGAGGGCGAGTAAATTTGTGTGAACTGTCCCTTTAAAAGAGTTTGTCAGACAGCAAACTTGTGCTTGATAGCAGTGTGCAGCCATGCAC
Organism: Labeo catla; assembly: GCA_012976165.1. NCBI lineage: Eukaryota > Metazoa > Chordata > Actinopteri > Cypriniformes > Cyprinidae > Labeo > Labeo catla. The sequence continues at coordinate 96,830 of VONZ01000957.1, forward strand.
TGTGCACCTCCTACTGATACTTCTCCAAGACAGTAGAAATGATTTATTACACAGCAACTGCAAATGCAAGAGGATTCGAGGCAGTTAAGGACGCTAGCACAACAAGGCCAAGTAGTGCTGTGAGTTTCAGAAAACACAGAAAGAGTCTCAAGAGGTGCATTGATGTAGCTGAAGTAGGTCAAATGTCAGCAGATATCTCACGTTTGCACATACGCTCATGTCGGCTCCACATTTATTGACCAATGAGCACTTGCCACTGATATGATGAGTGGACTAAATGGGCACATCATATATTAAATCTGTCCCTGGTAACCAAGCACATTCCCCTCTGCCTTGTGAAGTAAGAAAGATATTTTCAGATGGCGTGTTTTAGGTTGCTAAGTGACAACTTGCTAAAGTGTTTGCAGGTAGAAAGCCTCTCTCAAATCGAAAGCTCACAGCAGGACCGGCAGTGCTGGAGTTACAAGCTGATTCATTCCTTTTATTCCTCTGTTGCTGTACTGTGGACTCTATCTGATCTATAAGAGGTGGCGGAGTTGACCTTCTCTCGCATTTCTATTAACTTCCTTTCTTTGCTATAGAGGAATCAGTCTATTGCACAGCTGAGATGTTTTTACACATTTTCACTGTGGAGGTTGGCAGTGTAGATGCAGTATATACTGTGTCCAAGAAAGCTTTGGGTGTTTTATTTCCTTTGAAAAGTTGTTTGTTCACTTCAGTTAAGTTATGTATAAACATAAGGTGAGCTGTAAGTAGTTGACTGTTGACTCTCTGCCAGAACAGTCTTTACCAAAGCATTATAAATAGCAGGAAAAAGGTGCATTTTTGCTTTTTTTGTTGTGTTGTAAATATTTTTGCACTTGACTCACAATCGCAGGGTACGGTGTTTTATGAACGTTTGCATTGAATAGAGGGATTGCTGTCTGTATAATCATCCTCACTCTGCAGAAGAAGCTGAAAATAAAGTTGTGACGAGACACTTTTGAAAAGAAATATAACAGATTGAAGCATACTGTCAAATGCTGACTCTCATGCACAGTTGGCAAAAAACAAGACACTCTGATTGACAATAGGAAAAGTTTATAGATTAACAGATAAATAAATCAATGTTATTTTAGTATCTTTGAGGTACTATTAAACATTTTATGATTATTTTGAATTAGTTTTGGTATTTATATTTTCTGTTTTGATTTTAATTTTAGTAATTAGTTAGGGTCCAAGCACCGAGGACCCTGTTGGAATCGCTCAGTTTCTTCTTCTTCTCCATTTTTGAAGGCCTAAACATGCTCGAAAACACATGAAACTTTGCACACACGCCAAAAGTGGTGAAAATTTACATCTGATATGAGTTTCAGAAGTGGGTATGGCAAAATGGCTTGGTAGCGCCACTTATAAAATTTCAACAAAGTGCCTCTCGAGCTATGTTTTACATACATGTATGAAATTCGGTAGGCACATGTAACGCATCAATACCTAAAAAAAAGTCCACTGGTATGAAGTCCGAAACCCAACAGGAAGTCTATTTTGAATTTTCTCGGCAAGTTTTGTACCATTTTTGCCATTTTCAAGAGTTGTATTTAAAGAAACTCCTCCTAGAGATTTAAACTGATTTGATCAGTGTAATCTAAAGCACTTTGTGACATTAAATTATGAAGATCTTGGGTTTTCGTTAAAGGGCGTGTCTGCGGTTTCACCATGAAACAGGAAATTGTTATAATTCAGGCATACAATGTCTGATCTGCACCAAACTTCATGTTTGATAAGTGAGTCCTGTCCTGAACACATGCCCATGACCACATCAGGAATAGTCACAGCGCCACCTGCTGGAAACAGGAAATTACATGTTTTACGCTCTATCAAACTCCTCATAGAGATTTAATGACATCAACATTATATTTGCTCAGTCTAATCTAAAGGCCTTTGCGATGTTAAATTATGAATTATAAGGTTAAATAATGAGGTGGGGATGAGCCCAGGTATGAGGGCCCTTTCAGCGCTGCTTGCAGCTTTCATTTTGTTTGTGTTTTTGTCATTTTTATTCATTTTCATAATTCGTCTATGTAGTTTTCATTCATGTTTATTTCAGTTTTTAGTTTTAATTTTAGTAAATCATAAAAATAAATGAAAATGAGAAATGTTGCCTTGGCAGTTTTTATTTTATTATTTCAGTTTATTTTGTTTCAAGTATTGAAAGTGCTTTTTTATGGATTTATTTTTAGTTAAAGGGATCATCAGATGCCCATTTTCCACAAGTTGATATGATTCTTTAGGGTCTTCATGAAAATCTATAACATGCTTTCGTTAAAATTTCTCAACGGTAGTGTAAAACATCACCCTTTTTACCTTATCAAAAACAGCCCTGTTCACAGCGAGCCATTTCGGTGCATGTCCCTTTAAATGCTAATGAGCTCTGCTCACCCCTCTCCATAGTTTAATAATTAAAAAATAACAGAAATAAAATAAGATACACTTACAAGATACAAGCTTAAAGTGGTAGTTTACCCACAAATGTAAATTCTGTTTTGACTTAATCATCCTCATGTCATTCCAAACTTGTATGACGTTCTTCTGCTGAACTCAAAAGAAGATATTTTGTAATGTCGATTATATGCACAAAAATGTTTTTTGTGTTTCAAAGAAGAAAGAAAGTCATGCAGGTTTGGAATGTCATGAAAATGAGTTAAAAGAGAAGTCCACTTCCAGAACAACAATTTACAGATAATGTACCCTTGTCATCCAAGATGTTCATGTCTTTCTTCAGTCGTAAAGAAATTGTGTTTTTTAAGGAAAACATTTCAGGATTTTTCTCCATGTAATGGACTAATTGTTTGGGATCATTTGAAGCTGCATTTAAACTGCATTTTGGAAGTTCAAACTCAGGGTACCAATTACTCGGGGCAGACCATTATATCGAGAAAAATCCTGAAATGTTTTCCTCAAAAACATAATTTCTTTATGACTGAAGAAAGAAAGACATGAACATCTTGGATGACAAGGGGGTGAGTACATTATCTGTAAATTGTTGTTTTGGAAGTGGACTTCTCTTTTAATGGTTTCCCCATTCTCTTGATACAGTGGTCCCTACTGACTATTTGGTTACCAACATTCAAAATACCTTCTTCTGTGTTCAGCAGAAAAAAAAGAAACTCAAAGAGAGTAAATAATGACTTTTCATTTACTGTATTGGTGATCTATCAGTTTAAGTACTTCAACTCTTTAGAGGTACTTTAAGTAAATCATTTAAACCACAGGGATTCAATTAAGAAATCAGGTTGGATCCCCATCACACTGGCCTCAGATGATTGGATGGGCCACTTTAAATAACTGTGTCTTAATGGAAACATATGTGGTTCACGGAGGAAGACTATTGAAGAGTTTCATCAGAGCTTGAGGTTTGTCCTCTGTTGTAGGAATTCTGCTCACCGTCCACGGATTAGGGCAGCAGCTGCGACAGACTTGTACAATGGCCAAATCCGCTTCATTTTTCGTCCTTTTGCACATACTCCAACATTCTTGCCTCATGTTTTTATCCCCAGTGCCTGTAGAGCAATCTCTCAGTCAATTACACTAACTTGATTACATCTGTTCAACCGTAAGTCATTCTGTTCTATCTCTTCATCCTTTATAGCCAGACTAACAGATTAAAAGAAAAGGCTCTCCGCTCTCCTAATAATTGCTTGTGTTTCTGGAGTTAGGCAGTAAGCCTTACAAATGACTGTTTCTCATTTGTTGCCACCTTTCACAATAATGTTGAAATTTTCTTCAAAGGGAAGAAAGTGGTTTTGTGGCGTTTCACTAAAATGTAAAACTCAAAGGCACAGGCTGTCTTTTTATTGTCTTTTTATTGTCTATTATTTTTAAAGTTATTGTTCAGTTTTTGTTCAGCGTATTTTTAAAGAAGTAATTAACAGTAATTTCATATCCTCATTATTCTGTAACTGATTGAAAATGTATCTTGGATTATTACACATAAAAATGATTTATTTCAACTAAAAATGTCAAAGTAAGTAAAACTGCATAAGAGCATGAGAGTTCATCTGATCAGATCATTTATTTTCTTACCCATTGGCTTATTTGTATTACAGAATTAGATTTATGTTTTTTTGGCTTTAATAAAAATACATTTAATTCAGGATAAATGATCACAAAAGATGTCCTAATATCTAATGCAATGCAATAATTAAATATATGTAATGATATTTTTACTATAATAGTATTTGTATAAAACTTCCAAATTTTATGCAGTTTTCAACTAAATTTAGCTTGATTTCAGGATTTTGGACATTATTATTGTAAAATAAGACAAAAGTAATGATTGAGAAAATATTTTTGAAAACTTATGTTGTCAACCGAAGCTCATCTCTGAAACTGTAAAAAGCTTTATTTTTTTATCATCATTTGTTCGTGTTCATTAATGATGTTTTTTTTAGCTGCTTTCTGCATTTAAAATCTTCTGCTTACATTTCTACCATGGATTATAACTTTTTTCCTTAGCTTCTCACTTCCTGCTTTCTGGTCTGATTGATTACCCGTTCTTTTCCGGGCTCAGGATGCTGACTAGAGAATAGGAGGAGGAAAATAGAAGGACAAGCTCTCCTCATTTACCTCTTCCTCCAGGGGAGAAACATTACTGGACTTAACAAGCAGTGTAATAGAGCACTCAGGCTTTATTGTATTTTCCACTGTCAGCACTTTCTCCTGTTACCACTGCATTCATGCATTTGTCCACGTTTAGCCACACTTACTGTCCATCTCCGCCCTCCGATCTGCTTCAGGCGAATGCACTGAAAAGCTGTGAAACTTTTGCAAAAAAACCTTTCTTTTTCACTAAGCTGCATCCCTAAACGCAGTGGTGGAGTGATGTTGTAAGTTCCCTACAGAAAAATATGCCAGATCACAGTTGTCTTCTGCATCCTCTACAACACTCAGATCAGGCATTATGCCATGCAAATTCCATTCAGCACAGATTTTGTGCAGTTTGCATAATTCCTTTGGTGAATCGATAAGTTGCTGAAATAGTGCAGAAAATGCATACAAATCATCAAAAATCTTTTTCTTTGTCAGTATCTTTGTCTTATTTTCCAGTTTATTTAATCTTTTACATTTCGCTATGAGTGTGTGTACATGCAGTGTGTATGCCTGTGCGTGTATTATATATTTTTTGGAATAAGCTGAATACTTTTATAAAAGCAAGAAATGCTGCAGGGTAAAACCCAAAATCAATTTAGTTGAAGTGCGATGCATCCATCTTATCGTAGATGATGGGGCTTGATCCGTTCGGTATGAAGTCACTCTCAAATAGATTATCTATTTTATTAAACCTCCTGCAGGCCAGCTGGATTACTTTTAAAAGCATAAGTGTCAGAGGTGTTATTTGAAGCCCTGCCTGTCTGGTTTTGAGATCCTGACACGCAAAAGCTTCTCTTTCTTTAGTCAAATCTGAGAGTAAAAAGTGCAGAAGCCTCAGTAAGACATAAAAGATAGCTTTGAGGAAACATACCATAACAGCGAGGAGTCAAGCTTAGCCTGTCTAATCAAATACGGTTATAGGCACGCATATCTTTTGAATCTGTTATATTCCTTTTGAAAAGTGTCTCATCACAACTATATTTTCAGCTTTGTGGCTTCTTCTGCAGAGCGAGGATGATTATAGAGACAGCAATCCCTCTATTCAATGCAAAGGCTCTCTTCATCAAATTATACACTTGTTTTCCCAAACTGTAGTAAGAATTTTGGTTCAGACTGAGGAATGTAGTTATTTGTGCCTACTAATCTGACAAAGAAAGGTTTCTGATTTATAAATACTTTTTCGGGTTTCTACAGTGTTAAAGACCCCATGAAATGGTTTTATGAGTGCAGTTTTCTTTCCTGAGAGCTTCTATGTGAAAATATTTATTATGAGAACAATATACTTTAAAAGAACCGAATGTACTGTTTTCAGAACATGTTTTCAGAAACATTTGTTATGATGAGGCTGTAGTACATTTAAACACTTCGGTACAGCATTTATTAATCTTAGCTAATGTTAATTTCAGCATTTACAAATCACAAATTGTGTTTGTTAACACTAGTTAATGCACTGTGAACTAATACAAACAAAACAATAAACGACTGTATTTTTATTAACTAACATTAACAAAGATTAATAAATAGTGTAATAGATGTATTGTTCATTGTTCGTTCATGTTAGTTAATACATTAATGTTAACAAATGTCAACTTATTGTAAATGTTACCAAAAATATTACATTTAAATGTAATATCAAATTACACACTACATTTAAAATTAAAATCATGTACTTTTCATTTGCTTTAGTATGTTAGTCAGCTTCAGCATGACAACAGATTATTAAAACAAAATTATTTAAAATGTACTTTAATGTAAAACTTTTTAATTTGACAATTACAAAGTACACTTTTAAAGGGGTCATCGGATGCAAACTTCACTTTTACATGTTGTTTGAACATTAATGTGTGTTGAAAGTGTATGTACAAATCTACCCTATAGTGATAAAAATCCATGCAGTGGTTTTTAATTAATCTGTAAAAATAATATCCCCTTTTTCAAATCGAGCCATTCTCAGATGTCTGTTGGTATGGTGTCACACCTACAGAGGCCGCTCCCGTGATAGTTGATTGACATGAGCGTCTTACCTCAGACCCTAAATCGGCTGTAACAGTCGACCTCTATTGTTTTGATGCCGGAGCAGGGATGCAAGTTAGACAAGAATATCTCAGATTAAGCGACTGAGGTGTTGTGTTGCTGGATGTACTAATGAACATAGTGGTCGTCATTTACTCCCGACATCTGAGCCATTGAAGATGCAGTGGATTACGTTTGTTTGTGAAGGGAATGTGCCTCCTGATCTACATAAATGCGTCTATGTTTGCGCAAATCATTTGTGATCCAGCTTCACCTACAGCAGAAGTGAGTTTAAGGGTTTTTTTTTAATGAATCTCTGCAAACACCTTAACTAATAACATGCTAGTTAGCAACTTTTGCAGCTAAATGTGGCTAAAGTAAGCAATCTCTCCGAGCGCAGCTCCTCACTCCACAGAGAGAAGAGAGGGGCGGGGCGAGCAGAGCTCATTTGCATTTAAAGGAACAATCCCCCAGAATGGGATGATTTTTGCAGAGCTCATTTTGACAAGGTAAAAAAGAGTGTTTTTTACACTACCATTGAGAATTTTTAACCAAAGTATATTTTAGACTTTTCATTAAGACCCTAAAGAATCATATCAACTTGTGGAAAATGGGCATCCGATGACCCCTTTAAAAGTGTTCTTCAGTGCGTTAAGAAACATAGTCATAAAAGAAAATCTCAGTGGCCTTTTATTTCAGTAAATTATTATCTGGAAGTACAGTTGTACTGTACACAAGCACATATTCAATACAATAACCTACACCTCTTTTTCAAAAGTGTATCCTATTAAAACATAAATTTGAGGTATCAAAGTGCCATAATCAATCAGACATTTTGTTACCTACTTTTCTTGCTCTAGAGTAATTAGTTACATTGCATTTTCAGCAGAAGATTGGCATGTAAACAAAAATGGCAAGTATTATGTATGTGCCAGCCTATTAACTTCCACTGAGATAATTTGCTAATTGTTATTGATCGTTTGAGACGAGTAGTATAATCATTTAAAGGGAGTTGATGTTCTCATTCTTAAGAACCTTTTTCAGAACAAACATTTGTAGATTATCAATATTTTTGGTCTGTTCTGCTGCATGAGATGTACTTTTGTATACATATAGTAACATTATTTGGTTGTTTTTATCATGGTTAAGGAGTTCACTGGCATGACTTCAAACATTTAACAACATTTACAACATTTAACTGGCGATAAAAAGCACAGTCATTTGTCAAAATAAGCATTTTTCATTAGCCATATTTCTGATTGATGCATAATTAGAAGTTGGTAGTAGTCAGTATTAATTGGTAGATTTGTGCCAGTGTATATCTCCACTGAGTCTTTTTGACAAATTGCACAGTCGAGATTACAAACAATCATTGTGATGAAATTCAGTCTCAGAGGAGACCTGAGCGATTGTAAAAACCTTCAGCAATTGAAAGAGTTTATTAACTGTGAATGTAAAGGTGAACTGGAGGTATTTTCCCGCAAAGGGGGCTGGCCGTGGATACGTGCTTCGGTCTGTGACCTTGCGTGCCTTTCTGCAGTAGTTTTCAGACTCAAGTGAGCAACCCCTCAGACCCAGCAGAGGCAGGTTTCTGAAGTAATGTTCACTTTTATTCCTCTGATATTTACTTCTGAGCAGTCAGGCAGCAAGAAATCGTTCCCTTTGAAATTGGCAAGCAAGTAGGCCATTTAAAAATCACTCGCTGCATTATCAGTTAGCAAGACAGACAATTAAAAATCGTTATTCATTTTCCTGTGAGCGTCCCTGGTGGAGGATGCGACCGTTTGGATGAAACCTGCCAAAGCAATACAGGAAGGTCTTCATCCTTTGGGTGAAAAAAATAAACATCAATGGCATTAATACAGTAGCTTTGAAAGGTGTTGTAAAGCATCAAATCTACTGGCAGATCAACGTGGCTCTTCTGAGAAATGGTCAAATGTTGGCTGATGTTCTCTGCTTTGGACTGAAGCTTTGTGAAAGGCTGGGTCAAGTTTTTGGCTTCCTAACAAAAGCATTAATTAAGCAGGGTTAATTAATGTCATAGTGGAGAGAGTCGGTCTGGGTTGATAAGATGCTTCCGAAGAGGAAGAGGATTTAGGAGTGCCATGAATTGGAACAGGAGCAGAAGGAAGGACAGAGAGGACAAAGTAAGGGAGGTTGAGAGAGAGCAAGAATGCAGATGCACTTTGCACCCCGCTGATAAAACTCAAACTGGCTTTCCTTTGTCTTATACTGTCACTGTTCTCTTCTTTGAAAGGAAGCTTTTTTTTCTTTCTGAATCTTAAACTTTTATTCTGTGTGTTTGGGTGAAAGTCACCCTTGGCTGTATTACTGTGGCCTACAGGCAACCTTTATTGTTCATCTTTTATACAGGGCATATCTGACCAAAAAGTTTCAGTAACACTTTATTTTATGGTTTCTTAACTAGTTGCTTATTAGCATGAATATTACTAGAATATTTATTCTAGTAATATTCATTAGTAGCCATTTATTACTACTAATTAAGCACACATTAATCCCTTTTTCTACATAACCACCTTACGAACCATTAATAAGCAGCAAATTAGAAATTTATTGAGGGAAAAGTCATAGTTAATAGTGAATAAGTGTACCATATTCTAAAGTGTTACCAAAGTTTCTTAGTTTATTATTAGTAGTAGAGTAGTAGCATTTACTGGCCCTTATGTTATTCCAAATCAAAAGGCTGTTATTTATTTATATATATTTTTAAAAAAACAAAAGTTGATCATTTTAATCATCATTATTCAGTTGCTTTTGTACAATCAATCAACCAACCAATCAATCAAAAACATTTAAGTCATGGTTCTCAAATCTGATTGGTTGAGAGCCTTTTCCAGCAGTGCAATATTCTAGTGATAACAGAACTCCAACTCGCAGCAAGTGTCGCACTATAATTTCATAAATAATACTGTTTCTGTGCCATGGAATATAGTTTTAAAAGTTTTTTTAAGGCAAGAATGTACATTGCCCTCAAAAAGTTTGGAAACACCCCTGGCAAAGTGTGGTTTTGGACAATATCAGCATAAATCCTTATCATTTTTTTGGTGCAAATACATTAAAGTAACTTGACAATATCATTGAAGACCAGCAATAATAATTTTCATTTTGATTACATAATAATGGCAATATATACATGTCAAAGTCAGACATGCCCCTTTGCCAGCTTTGAAACCTGGTTACTGGTTTAAACTTGGCCCAGGTTTTTAAAATAATTTTGGGTCAGCACACCTTAATAGCTTCAACAATTGATTGCCAATTAAGTTTAGAATACAATGAATTTAGGCCCAGATTATGCAGATCTGTAATAGCTGCTAATGGTGGATATTACGTTTTTTTCCATGTGTATAAACTGTTTATGTAATGAAATATGTTTTCGTAGTTTGTGTTGTCCCTTATCAGTGCAAAATTATCACAAATTAAAAGGGATTCATGCCAATATTGTCCAAAACTCCACTTTTCCAAACTTTTGGAGGGCAGTGTACTTGTTTAGACTTCAAATATGTGGTTTGTTAATAAAGATAAGCTCCAGGGTGTCAGCGGCCTATTAGCACTCATGAACCCGCCGATAGCAGCCTCACCACTGCCAGATCTTCTGGAATTTGCCGCTGGCTCTAATGTCTCTATAGGGGTTAAGCATGAGATATAATTTGTTTTGGGTATATCTAACAGCAGTCTTTGGTCTCATTAATCCTATTATTTGTTCCAGAACAAATAGTTTTGGCTGAGGGAAAAATTTTTTATCATGTTATATTTTATGTAACTTTAATGCTGTATATCAGAGTGCTGCCTTTGTACTTTTGACTGAATTGCCTAGCAACTTTTATTATTATTAATAAATAAAATTTTATATAAATAATAGTAGCATTTAATAATAATATTTGGTATCGAAAAGCAGCCTGTGTTTAGTTACATTGTTCCACCATTAGATGGCAACGAGAGACTGTATTTATGAGTGAGTCGGCAGTAAAGACTTTTATATTGAAAGAGACTAAAACAGGGTTGTAAACAAGGAAGTTATTTTTACTTTCAACAACTTGTAAGATGCAGCTGACAAATGCACTGAGCAGTGCTGTCGTCGGAAATAACCTTTAACAGATGAAAGGATAGCACGACAAAGATATTTGTCCTCAGTGGACATTCAAACTAATGTTTTATTGTGAATATAAGATTGATCTGAAAAATGAATGCTGTATCAGATGCAGGTAATCACATTCGCTCAGTCCATCTCTCTCTCATAATAGTCTACTACACATAATACACTGCTTTTAATACAGTAATACAGTAAGCTTTTAATGAAGTTCTAAAGTTCTAAAGTACTAAAGTTGATTTAGTAACAAAGGCTTGGGCTCAGGTGTTAAACTGTCAACTTGAGATTTGAATCTGTGGAAGTAGTTTGCACAAAAGACTCGCCGTTGTTGTCTCTTTTTTTGTCTACACACTTCATCACAGGAGTGACACAAGGAGTAGTTTCATTTTTAGTTGAACCGTCCCTTTTACTGGGAGTTTACACTGAATGCAGAGATTGTTATTTCAGATAATTGTTCTTATTTTTCATGAATTCAAACCATAGCGTTACAAAGAGCCTGCAGAAATATCTAATACAGTCTGCAGTCATAGATGCAGAACGGGACATCAAAGTTAAGGAGGATAGAGATTATTTTGTGAGTAAGAGGATTAAGGTAATGGAGTGTTTGGAGGCCAGAGACGTGGAGATGGTGCTGGACGGACGGCACCGCATGTGCGTGAGCAGCTGATGGAGCGTTTGCTGCTACTGCCGGCTGATGGAATGAAGCTATTAGACAGAGATGTTACTGGATGATCAGATAGGCGAGGCTGAGGTTACATTAAACCAAATAGCCTGAGCTATGGCCATCTGTTGAACTGAATATATCTTCTTCAGATATCTTCTAAAAAAAGACATTTTTTGGATTTCTAGAGGATTGTAGTACTTGGTTTTTGTGCATCGCTACATTGATTTGACGTGAAGATTTTGCCTCATAAGGTGAGCTAGGGAAAAGAGTGAAGGGATTTGGTTTTGTTTACCTGGCATAGACAGGTAAATTGTTATGCATTGCTGGGTTTACTAAACATATTCCACAATGCAAGTACAGTATAGAATTTTAAGCACAGATTCGTTGAGGTGTGAAATTGCTTGTGTATGTTTAATTGCATTGACAAATGTATTGAACCATCCCATGTCAATGGAGTTTTTCTCTCTGACTTTCCACTATGGTTATTTGTGTAACAAGTCATTAACTGGGCAATTAAAGTATTATTCTATGGGGAATTCGTAAGGCCACTCTTTAACTAACATGTTGTGGCTATTTCCTTTTGGGTAAAGATGGTTCCATAATCCTGGTAGAACCAAAAGAAAATTCTTACTAAGTAAACTTGCATATTTATTCGTTAGACCCAGCAGTCAGTTCTACAGTCAGTAAAAAAGCTGAACGCTGGAGCAATCAGATCTTGAAAGCTCCATGTGTGATTGGCATGCATGGTGTGTGTGTGTGTGTGTGTTTTTCATTATGAAACATGGTAATCATATAATTGCATATCAGGCAGCGCCTGGGTTGGGCATCACTCCAGGAGGGAATGTAGTTCCACTATTTGCATTTTCATAGTTCTGTTAACAATTTAAAAGGTTGATCAGATTAAATATAATCTGTTGGTTTTTGTTTCATTTTGTCTTGGTCCTTTAAGGAGTTATTGGAATTGAAAGCTGTCTCAGAAGGTAGGAAACTTAATTATGCAGCCTAATTAACGTCAACTTCTACTGTTGTTTATTGTTCATTCATGTTAATAATGCAAAATCAAAACATAAGCATGCACATCACTGGAAAAACAAACAGGGTGCTTGACAAAAAATTGATAATGAAAACAGAAAAATGGTCTGATGAAGAGACTGCATGCTCAAAAGATAGTTTGTTATAATATTTTTATTAATATGTTTTGTTCATAATACAATAAATAGTGTTCATTTTTAAAACTTATGTCTTTAAAAAAAAACTAAAAAAGAATGTGAAAAAGAAACACACCTTATCATACTCAAAAAGACTAGTGTAAATAATATAAAAATAATATACTTAAGTGTGAACTGAATGTAATGTTTTCGAACACTCAGTTGGATGTTGTTTGATTAAATAAAATGTAATAGTAATAGTTAAATTCATTTTAAATGTAATTAGTTATCTAATTGCATTTAATTAACACAAAATGTTACATAGTTAATTAATATAAAAATGCTATTTTGACCCACTTAAGTATGACTTAAGTACATATTTATATGTAACTTCATAATTATTTCTGTTGTCTTTAAAATATGCCAAATGTACTAGCATTCAGTGTATTTTAATGTAATTTCTGTTGAACTTTGTATGTCATGCATTTAAAATATACACAGCACTGGAAAAAATAAAATAAAATAATGAGACCATGGCGAAATTATCAGTATCTCTGGTTTTACTGTTTATAGGTATGTGTTTGGTTATAGGTATGTGCTTCCAAATCCAAATTCCAAATCAGCACACTGTCATTTACAGAATTTACTTGGAAAAAATGACAACAGGTCAAAATAAAAAAGATTCAGTGCTTTCAGACCTCAAAAATGCAAACAAAACAAGTTCATATTCATTTTTAAACAACACAGTACCAATGTTTTACATTTGGTGGAATAACACTGATTATTAATCACAGCTTTCATGCACCTTGGCATCCTCTCCACCAGTCATTTACATTGCTTTTGAGTGACTTTATGCTCCTGGCACAAAAATTCAATCAGCACGGCTTTGTTAGATAGCTTGTGACCATCCATCTTTCTCTTCATCACATTCCAGAGGTTTTCAATTGGTTCAGGTCTGGAGATTGGGTTGGCCATGACATGGTCTTGATTTGGTGGTCATCCATCCACACGTTTGACCTGGCTGTGTGACATGGAGCATTGTCCTGCTGGAAAAAACAGTCCTCAGAGTTGAGGAACATTGTCATGCACACCTCACAAAGACGTATGTGCCTGATTCCAGCCTTGCTGAAGCACCCCCAGATCATCACCGATCCTCCACCAAATTGTAGGCCTCTCCAGGTCTCCATCTAACCATTAAATGACCAGGTGTTGGGCAAAGCTGAAAATTGGACTCATGATGGTCCAACCTGGCTCTTTGCTTTTTTCTAGCTTTGCCCTGCTCTGACGAGCCTGTTTTGAACCGTCCTGGCCGTGCACTTCACCCCAGGTACCATTTGCCATTCTTTTTGCAGGTCACTTTATGTCATCCTTTAGTTGCTGAGTGACATTCAAATGAGTTGGTGGTCATCCCGATCAGTGGAGAGTCATTTTTTGCCACTTTCCTCTTGTCTCCCATTGGAAATAAACTAGACACACACGACTGATGTGTCCCGTTAGTCTAAAAACAGCTTATATTGTGATGACAGCTTGTAAAAGGTGCCTAATGATATGAAACTATGATATAATAGTGTGGATAAACACCGCATCCGCAGAAGAAGATCAACGCCTGCTTCTACATCGCTGCCAGTTTAGCCCCGCCCACCGGTTCATACATGTAGTGTACATAACGAGAAACAAACACAGGTCTGCGCAGAAACCAAATAATAAAGATGGCTCCAAATACAAGAAGACGCCAGTGTAGTACCAAGTTGTGGGAAAACAGTCTTTGCATTGCCTTCCTTCTGCTCCCAGTGTTAGGAAAGTGTGATGAACTTTATTTTTAATTAAGTTCCATATCACATCAGTAAGAACTTGGTCTTTCTTTCACTTAATTTTACTGCGGATTTGTTTACAAGCAAGGCACAATTCGACGCAGGATTTTCAAAAAGATTGAAACTAAAAGATGATGCTGTGATCTGACAGTAAGGTTGCAACACACAAGTGTGAGTTTTTATTTTGTGGTCACTATTGCTTTATCATTTGATATATACACTGGTGAAAAAACCAGCATATGCTGGTAGGTATTTTTTGATGCTGGGATGCTGGTTAGGTATGTTTTGATGCTGGTTCAAGCTGGTCCTTAGCTGGTTTAAGCTGGTCCTTTGCTGGTTTATGCTGGTCATGTTGCTGGTCAAGGGTAGTGAGTACTTATGCATCCATCTATGAAGGATGTAGGATTTATATCTACACACAACTGCCAATCATAGCAGTGGGCGTTTACTTCCGGGTGTATAATCCGCCACACCTATTCAAACAGAGCGAAAATAGGCTATTACTTCTAAATTATGATGTTTTTGATGTAAAAATCTTGATTATAATGGTCCTCAGAGAACAGTACAAAATATTAAAAAGGCAGTTTATGACCCCTTTAATGGTGTAGATACACATCCAATAATGTAAGAGCAATAGTGCTTCTGTTGTATTCGAAGGGATTGTAGTCTCTAATGCTATCAATACCGTTTCACTTCAGTAAGGTATCGACAGCTCCCCTCTAGCTCATGCTAATTGCTAATCAGGAATCTCATGAAGCCGGTGATTGATTTAGTTAAGAGGGTGAGAAACGGCGGCACGGTGTGTTCTGAGACGCTCTGATTGTTTGTTTGCGTTTCCTTAAAGCTGTAATTGGGTTCTTGATCAGAGGAAGCAAACACAAAAGGAAAGTGGCAGATTAGCACATGCTTTGTCAGGCACACACACTGTGCTTTAGGAGTGGAAAAGCTTCTGATTAACTGGGCTCATAATCCCTCTTGAGTTTCAGGAAAGGCCTCAGCTTTTGGTCCGACATCAGCAGTGTTGTTCCGGTTCTGGAGGAACTATGGAGATGCTGCAAGAGTGGGAACAAGAAAGCCATTAGAGAGAGACAAATGAAGAGAGCAGAGACAGCTATTAAAGCGAGGAGAAAGATAAACAGGAACCGAGGCGAAGGCAAAGATGGAACGGAAAGGAAGAGTTAGAGATATTTTGAGTGACACCGGAATGAGTCAGACTTGTGCAAAGGGGCGAACAGGAACCAGCGGTGAACTCAAATGTAATTCTCCAGCTTTGCCTACAATATTCCCAGGGTACTTTTAACTGTTTGGCAGAGGCAATCTTTAAGAAATTGAAAGGTGGAACTGTGGAGTCAAATTAAAAATGAAAAAGAGTTTCTTTCTTCTGTTGAACACAAAAGAGGATATTTTGAATAATGCTGGTAACCAAACTGGTTGCCACATTGACTTCAGTAGCATGAAAGAAAATACAAAGCAAGTCAATGGATTACCAACAAAATATCTTCAAAATATCTTCTTTTCTTTCTATCTTCAACAGCTTGGAGGTGGGTAAACCATGACAGAATTTAAACTTTTGGGTGAACTATCCCTTTAATTATATTTGTTAAAAATCACTCAATTTAATATTCAGAAAACAAATTCTTGATAGTTGACACTGATTGAATGCAATGGTTTAGGAATTAGACCACAATGTTAAATGATCCATTTCACTGTCAATCTATTGATGCTTGGATAATATTATCACATTTTTTTGATAATAAATGTAAAATGCACAGTCTGACACTATATGCAGTATTTGCATATGCTGATCCTTATATAATTATTAAAAAATAAATATGTAAAGATTTGCAAAACCCAATGTGAAGTAAGTTATTTTACCTATTAAATAAACTTTAAACATAAAGTTTTAAGTCCTCTCTGCAGTGCAAGCTAATAATTTCCTACAGCATGATAAAATTAGAAATAAGCATTTTTTTTATAAGCTAAGGATAGGTAGCTTTATTCATTTAAATGAGAGCAATTAGTTTTGGTTGCTTTGTGCTTTTAGTGCAGACGTGCTAGAATCGCCATGATCTCTTTTGCAGTGTAGACAGTTTTATTCATTATAACAGGAGCCTGCTGATTTATTGCGTCATTTACTTGCAGCGCAGACACAAAAGTAACATAATGTGCAATAAGAGAAGCCAGACTGTGGTGGTGGACCACTGAAAACCTCATGGTGAGCTGCATTTCCCTTGTGAAATGTTATACTTTCATCTTTATCTTTTTTTAATCTTACATTTTTTTAAAATATACTCAAGAGTGAACGTAATGGCCTCAGATGCTTAATTAAATTTTAACTGAATTATAATTATCCTATTAAAATTAATATAATAATATATGTTAACAGCAGGGCTTAAGTACATTTTTATTTTTTTTTTAATTTAACTTTATAATCCTGCTGTCTTTTGAAATGTGGTTAAGGTGTACTGCTGAATGTACTGACAAGCATTTATAAGCATTTAAGTTGCATTAAGTCGAATAACACACTACAGTTAAATTATAATAAAATACATTACATGTGCTTTAGTATGTTAGTCAGCACATCAAAATAAGTGCACTTCTTTAAGCATGACAAAAGATTATTTAAACATGAATTTTAATTTGACAGTATTACAAAGTGTCCTTTTTAAAAGTGTACTTGACTGCTAAGAAATGTAGTCATGAAAGTGTACTGTAAATACATAAGATTTGAAGTACACTACAAGTGCACATTAAGTACAATTAAGCATGCTTATTTTTCACAAGGGTTTGCAGGCCATAAATTAAGTACACTAATAATATAGGGAAACATAATGTACACACTATCTGCTATCTTTCCTCATAACATCTCCCTAAATGCTGTAGTTCACAGCATCAGATTAACCTGCAACATAGCTCATGTCAGGTGGCGCACACGGAACTTGAACTGATTTTGTAGACAATTATCAGATAAAGAGAGCATCATTCACCTTACCTCAGTGTGCGTGTGCCTCTGAATGTGTGTAAATCTGTGCTTTATGTCAATCTGCACAGCAGGACTCTTTTTCAACTTTCTGCTTTAAATCTGTAAACAGCTCGCTACCAAATAAAACAGACACTTGTGTGAGAACAAACACCACCTGCTGTGCTTTTCCAGAATCCTATTGTGAGTGTATCTTGCTGTAGATTTCTTTAAGTGTGTGTGTGCGTGTGGAAAATCTGTGTACTGAATTCTGGGCTTGAAACCGGCCATAAAGACTTGATTTATTTGAGAGGCCAGCTTAGAGTCCAATTACTTTCTGCCTCCAACAACAGAATTTAGGACCTTTGCTAAAAGTCCACTCTGAGCATGAGCAGACAGACACCTCGCTGTTACAGCCATTGCTGATCAGCTTTAATTGAGGGCTCATTGCTCAGTTAAAAAAAGCTTAAACCAGTCAAAACCAGTCTTAACTGGTCTGGTTTTGCTGGTCTAGATTACTGGGCACTGGTCAGCCTAGAAAATCTGCTGGCCAAACAGCAAAACCAGGTAAATGCCAGCTTGGCTAGGCTGGGAGACAGCTAAACCAGTTTAAACCAGATAAGACCTGTTTTTTGTTTTCATCAATGTAGGTTTAAGGGATAGTTCACCCAAAAATGAAAATTCATGTAATTCCAAAAGTATTCTCCTAGCTTCATAACATTATAGCTAAACCACTGATGGACGGTTCCATGGACCAGTGTTAATTTTGGCAGCAAATTTTGATTTAGTCTTAGTCATAGTCTTTTGACTAAAATGCAATTTAGTTTTAGTCATACTGTCTGAATTGTGTTAGTTTTAGTCTAGTTTTAGTCGACTATATATATATATATATACACCCCTGATAATTAAACATTATTTATAACAACTTGTTTACCACATTCTTCATTCTTTCAACACGGTAAACATGTTTTACAAGTTTCAACTTAAAAACGTAAGTTTAGCAGCTTAAAAGTACAAGTCACTTCAACTCATAGGTTAAATCAACTTAAAAGTACAAGTATTTTAAACATTTTTTTGTGGATGGATGCAATGTACTGATACATGTCCGATATATTCTCCCAACTTTTTACATTCACATAAGACATACCCGAGCGTGTTTACGTGAATACTCATCAAAATGGACAATTCAACATAATTTTGTGTGTATACCTAAAATACACAAAATGTCAAAAGAGTATTGTGTGCTGGTTGAGAGGCGCTGCTTTGGTGTCTGCACTCCGAATAGAATTCTTTTTTGCGTCATCAAATTTATCCATATGTCTGCTCTTCTCTTATTCCCAGATATTGACATTTTTGAAAGTTTTATGAGACGTGCAGCAAATGTATGCCAGCTAATGTCCTGCCAGATAGATCAATAGGTTATGATACAGTTCAAATGTACACATCTAACCTCCTAACCATGCAGCAGATTCGTTTTGAATGAATTTTGTCCCTCCCTAACATTTTCGTCTATGTCAACAAATTTTCGTCATAGTTTTTGTCATTCAAAACGAGTTTTTGTTTGGTTATCCTCTTGTTTTCGTAGGGGAAAAATGTCTTTGATGAATTATTCATCAACAAAATTAACTCTGCCATGGACTAATTTAACAATGTCAACTTTATGGGCTGTTTGAACATTATAGTTGCATTGCTGTGTATGCAAGGTCAGAAAGCTCTTGGATTGCATTAAAAATATCTTAATTTGTGTTCTGAAGATGAATGAAGATCTTACAGGTTTGGAACGACATGAGGGTGAGTAATTAATGAAAGAATTTTCATTTTTGGGTGAACTAATCCTTAAATTCTGATTTAAAAGATAGATGTTGGCCAGAAATTAGGAGTTCAAGATATCGTTTGTCATTGAAATTGTGTCAGCTCTGCTGACTAAACCACCTTTAATCAGACAACACACTGGTTTTAGAGTGGTTTTAGGCACTTTTCAGCTGGACTGGCCACCCAGCTAAACACCAGCTTGGGCTGGTTGGAAGACCAGCTTAAATTAGTTTCATTATACAATTATACATTTGTCATTGACAGCGCATAATGTTTTTCTGAATTTCTGACAGTTCTCATAAAACACTTGAAAATCAAGGTAATTGCTCTCAGTGTCTCAATACTTCTCCTGCAGCTCTCCGAACCCTCTATTTGTCAAAGATGCCAGGACAACTGATTGTTTTGCGCATGCCACTGGACAAAAGGCTTTATTGTGAGAGTTCGGGATGATGGAGTGGAAGGGTTGTGACAGGCCAAAAAATGACTTTTTCTTGGGAATGTCTTTCATGCTGTGATGACAGCTTGCCAATATAAATTCTTATTCTATTTGCTAAAGCATTTTTTGCCAGCAGAAATATTGGCGAAATGTCCGTGGTCAGTGTGGACGTGTCATCCATTCATAGTAAACTCTCATTTTGTTGGAAGGAAAGTTAGTGTGTAGTTTTATTGTGGTATCTGGAGTAATGAAAGAGGAGGTGACCTTTGAGCTGGAAAGGTGATTTCAAGTATTCCATGGTTGAACGATTATAAAACCACAACTGGAGTCTGGAAATATGGTCCATGTTCATCATGACTGTAGGATTTCATTGCATTGCATTTGAACATCTCTTTGAGCTGCTGAAATCAATCCGTCCATCCATTCAGTGGCTTCCCACACGTTGAACCTTTTCATGACCTTAACAGTTGTTTTCGATTGCTGAATAATTTAGAAAAATCCTTTGACTTAAGGATCTTTTGTCACAATTTTTGAGACTGATTTTATTGAAATCAGAACTGTTTTCAAAGATCCTAGAAAGCAATATCTAGCCAGTTGAATATTAAAGACAAGCATAACTGTAAACCATTTTCTATGACTTTTTAAGATTTGATTCACTTTCATGACTGTTCTATGTTTTTGACCACTCTTTTAGATCAATTTTAAGTTAATTCAAACCATGTTATGAACCAGTTTCATTGAAAAGAACTGACTCCAAAGAATGATTTACTCACAATTCAGACAAAATGGCATCTAGCTGACTAAATGAAATATCTAGCCAGTTAAATGTATTTCATCTAGAAACTAAAAACGATAGTATTTTGTTTAAATTTGATTCATTTCAAAGCTTGAAAACGACAGTTTTCCATGACTGTGGGAACCCTTAAGATGTGCAATTTAGTCTTAAGCAAAGACATATTAGCAGTCAGATTTGTGCCACCCTGCAGTTTACCATCTCATATTTGCAAGGCAGATACATCAATTACATCCGAGTCTGTGTAAAGTGGCCCTCTTGGCCAGTAAAAGCTGTCCCCCGTCTGAACGGGGCCCGCACTGAAGGTCTAATGCATCTGTTAGGGAGTTTTTTTTACTGATCATATGAAACTCAGAGAAGCTGTAATGAGATACAGGAATATGAATGGCCATCTGCCTCCATCTGCCATGACATTCTACAACTCAGATACTCCTCTACCCGTCCGCCTACGCCGAGAAAACTCGACGCACCTCTCGCCATCTAAACGTGCCAAGAAGCTTCCCCAACGTCTCCAACTCACTTCACCAAACTTCTATTTCTCTGCCAAATCCTCGAGGCTGTCAATGTTAAAACAACTGAGATGGCATTATGCAGAAATGAAATGCTTAATTAAAGCGGCCGACGTGCGTGTGCCAATGTTCTAGAGGACAGTAGACGCTGGATGATGCATTGAGGTTTTTAAGGGGTTTAAAAATTTTATCACTCAAATGATGTGTCAAAATTCTCACTAATATAAAATGCGCACTAAGATGGCAGCTCAGGGCAGTGCGTGCTCCCTTGGCGGTGTCACGATAGGCTTGCAAACTTGTTTGCAAAGTAAGTTGTACGCTTTAAGTGTCCTTGTTGGACCCCACACTGCGCTTCGGGTGTGGACCGCTTACACTATGCTAATTGAACACTTGGGTAGTGAGATGTCCTTGTCTATCCAGTCTTTTCTCCACTGCATTGCAGGGCTTTTTAAGACCCCTCCTGGCCGACTCCTGCCCCAGTCCTGCTGGCCTCATTAAACGGAGTTTGATGGAGTTCAGGGTTAGACAACCATGTCATGTGGCTGAATCCCGCTGAGCTGGCAGTGTGATGTACCATTCGATGTTTCCCATATTTTGACTTTTATGAAAAGCATTGCAGGTCTGCGAAAGTAAAACACAGTTGGTGGTAATGGGAGCATGAAACTGCAAATGCGCACACACATACGTGGACTTGCTGGAGAGAGAAATAGAAAGTTTTGCCTGAAATCAGACGTGTGGGCATGAGTCATTGCTGTTTGCTGTGGTCTGCTGGCTGCTCATGTGTTTAGATGATTCAAGTTGCATTTATGTCAAAGTGTAGCCAAGCGACATGTGACTTGCGTGCATCTCATGTGCGTTAGATTCCTTGCTCTCTCTGTCTCTCTCTTTGAAAGTTTTCTCTTGCTTTTGCATTACGGAAGTACTCGAGGGAAGTGGCATTAGCATCTCTTTTACTTCAGTTGTTCAAACATTCATTCTTGTTTGTGCTTTGAGCATGTCTGAGTTGAGTTGAACTGGGCTGCCATCCAGTCCCTGTTTACACACAGGGCATTTATTTGACAGTATGCACTCTGAATAAAAATAAATAAATAAAAAATGGTATGAACATGCTGCATAGCCCTTCACGTCTGCATGCACTGGTAACTCGTACCTTGCTGAGAGCAAAATATTTTTTTATTTATTCCAAGAAGAGCTATGCCTCATATGGCATATTTCTAATTTAGAAATTGTTTGAGGTTGCTACTAGATATTGTCATATATGCAAGCCTTATTATCCCCTAAATGTAATGTGATAATGTACAGTCAGCAAGATAATGTATAAGACCTCTCCACTTTGCACTGATCATCGTGTCAGGGTTTATCTCAAGGCCTCAGTATACTTAAAGTGAAATCAAAAAGCAAATAAAAATGTTATTTTTTTAACTATATCAGGACAAAACAAAGTTTGAAACATTTACGTAATAGGTAGGCATGGTGTAACAGTAGGAGTGAGACGAGAGGCGAGCGGATCCATTTGCAAACTTTTATTAACATAACGAGACAAAGACATGGTCGTAGCAGGCAGGGTAAGGCAACGGCATACAGGTGTGTAGGAGCAAGACAAAGAATAGTCCATAAAGCAGGCGAGGGTCGATCAGCGGCGAACGTTATCCGAAGGAGGGCTAGGCAAAGGGAATAATCCGAGAAACGAGCGAGAGTTCAGAAGGCAGGCGGCGAGACTGACAAAACGAAATAACTAAGCTAGAGAACAAGGCAAGGAAAACAAGGCAAAACAAAAGGAAACTAGACACAGGATAACAAGGAAACGCTTTGTATGAATGCTGAAACAATACAATACTCGGCAACTAGAGAACAGAAGTCCGGGGCTTAAATAGTGTCTCTGATTGGACGCAGGTGATAGGAGCAATGGCTGATGGGGAATGTAGTCCAGGGTGTGGTAAAACAGTCAATGTAATGTGAATGTGAGAGAGCGACATCTGGTGGTGAGCAGACTGAAAGTCACCGGCCAGATTCGTAACACATGGAAAGTGCACAGCACATATTTATATATTCATATAAATGCTGTTCTCAGCAGTGTGGCCAGTGTCAAGATGTTCACTAATACTAATAATAAGACTGCTCAGGTATTTCGAAATTCTTTTTACACCTAAGTGAAGAAAGAAAAAGAACTGCATTTTGGGTATATCAAGGCCTTAAAGGGGTCATCGGATGCAAAGTTCACTTTTACATGTTGTTTGAACATAAATGTGTGTTGGCAGTGTGTGTACACAAACACTCTATAATGATAAAAAAATCCACCCAGTGGTTTTTATTTCATCTGTAAAAAATAATATCCCCTTTTTCAAATCAAGCCATTGTCAGCATCTTGTCTGTGTGACGTCACACCGACAAAGGCTGCTCCCACGATAAATTGATTGACTGGCCGTCTTACCTTAGACCTGCCCTGATGAGTTGTAACAGTCCGATCGCCATTGTTTTGATGCGGAACAGGGATGTAAACAAGAATGGCTCTTAAGCGATTGGGGTGTTCTGTTGTTGGATGTAATAATGAACATAGTAGTCGTCATTTACTCCCGACATCTGAACCGCTGAAGTGGATTACTTTTGTTTGTGAAGGGAATGCGCCTCCCGATCTACATAAATGTGTCTATGTTTGCGCAAATCATTTGTGATTCAGCTTCACTTACAGCAGACGTGAGTATAAGGGTTTTTAAATGAATCTTTGCAATTGCCTTTCCTAGTTAGCAAGTTTCGTGGCTAAACGTGGCTACATGCGGTTAAAGTAAACAGCCTCGTCACTCCACAGAGAGAACAGAGGGGCGAGGCGAGCAGAGCTTATTAACATTTAAAGCAACATAGACCAAAACAAAAAAAGGTGTTTTTTACACTACCATTGAGAAATTTTAACCAAAGCATGTTATAGACTTTTCATTAAGACCCTAAAGAATTATATCAACTTGTGGAAAATGGGCATCCGATGACCCCTTTAAGGGATAACGTACAGTTGGCCGGTCATTATCGGAGTGGTCCTGTATTAACAACCTGTAGGAGTATATTTTGCAAGAATAGCGATCTGAATGTAAATTCTACAGCTTATTACCTAGGTCCTCACCACATGAATATTAAGTGCCATGGTGGCTCAGTGTGTAGTACTAGCACTCACAGTAAGTCCCTGGTTTAAGTCAGGATTCCTCCGGGTGCTTCCGTTTCCCCTACAGATGTGCAGCAATTAGAGACACTAAATTGCCCTTCGGCGTGAGTGACTGATGTTGGGACAGGGTTCAACATTCCCTGAGATTTGGAAAATAGATGTGCATGAAATATTGATACCTGATAGAATAAGCTGCAGAATGTACAAGACATTTTTGCAGGTAGTCCAAAATAAATATAAAAAGCTGACAATATGACATTGAATATCTAACCCTAAAGATCTAGTCTGTCATTCAGCTTTCAATTCTAATTTGTGTCTGTGTGTGTGTTAATTTTGGTCGGTGGTGGTACATTATTGATAGGATATGTCCACAGAGAGTGTCAAGGCTTTGATCTAGGGGGTCATATGTTAAAGATAGCCATTAACAGACTCCGGATGCCACTGGGGACGCATCAAATATTCAGCACTTGTCTGGACATTGGCAGGCATCCTCCCTAGAGGCGTTCGCTTTGTCCTGTAAGGCACAAAGAGAGAGAGATGGAATAAAGAGGGATGGATGTGGATAGTCCTGAGAGAGACCGAGACAACCTCACACCTCCCCCAAGAGATAATCAATACCTCCTGTCTCGGCAAACAGCTGTCAACAAACTGACCGCTTTCACGACTCCGCAAGAGCTCCCTGCATGTGTGAGGCAGGTGCTTCACGGGGGGTTGTGCTTTATGCGTTTTACCAGAGCTCCTGGTGCTCTTGTGCCGCTCTGCGATTTCTGGAGCATGAAGTGCTGTGGTGTGATGGTGCACGTCTGTGGTCGCTCGGCTGAAAATAATGCCTTCTGTCTGCTGGGTGAAAAAGAACACGCAGAACTGCGGAGAGGACTTGGGCAACAGACTGCAGAGAGGGGATGACCTCTGACCTCCAACTGGACTCTGGGAAGAACTGTTTTTAATTCCCTGATGCTCCAAGCATGCATGTGTACATGAGCAAGCTCAAAAGCACTGCCAAGTTCCTATCCTCCAGATGCAGTTCTGACAGGCCCATATGGGCAAGAAATCACCGTCACCCTCCCATGTCTACTGCTCACCTTGGATTAGTGCTGTGGATAAGGAAACTTCCTAAGTGTACTAAGACATATGCAGCTAAAAGTGTGACCATATGTTAACAATGACCGCTGGAGGTCATTGACTGTTGGTCACTAGTAGGCGTTCTTGCTCGACTGCTGTATTCATTTGTATCTTGCGGCATTGTTCCGCTCAGCTTTTTGCGTTGCATCAACGCATCACATCACTGTGCATTTGCATTAAGCCGAACTTGGTTCAACTTGGTTCTGTCGCCAACTGTTGCCGTCAGTCATGTCATCTTAAATTGCCAACTCTTGCAAACTTGAGTGTAAGTGACTTCTTGTTGCTTTGTCACGGAATATCGCTGTCAGTGCAAGCGCCTATTGAGCAGACAATTTGTGTCACACATATAAATCACTGTCACCTTCACGTGTCTATCTTTCACCTTGGATTAGTGCTGTGGATAAGGAAACTTCCTAACTGTACTAAGACATGCAAATAATGGCGTGTTTCCACTGCATGGTATCCCTTACGAAAAAGAAGTTTTTTAAGTGTGCTATCAGTATACTTCTTTTAAACTAAAAATATGATAGTATACTTTCAGTCAACTTTTTATGTACTTCTCAGAAATGTGCTTTATATACTTATCAGAAATATACTTAAAATGACATTTAAGTATACTTGATTTATACTTAGAAAAAGTATTTGAGCTATACTTGTGGTCTGAGAATCCGTGTTTTCATTGTTATACATGAGAGATACTATTACACATCTTCTGTACAAAATTTCCAAAACACAAGTGAAGAAGAAACCAAAACAGATGCTTCCACAATGTAAAAAATGCAAATACATATTTTCCATTGTACAAAACATTTTGTCTCAAATACTAAAAAATGCTATTTTTTTAAAATAAAAACCCTGGTCAGATCAACAAAATTACACAAATGTTGTCCCAACTAGTCAAACACACTTGTCTGAACAAAGAATGTCATATTGTTGAAATTTTAAGGCTTTGTAAGTTCCCAGCATGCATTGCAGCATGAATAAATTATCCAGTTTCTGTTGTAGGATTATTGTTTTGCTGTTTGCTGACTTCATTTAAACTTTTTTTTTGTTGTTGTTTTGTCAATATTGTTAGTTATTTTTTGTACTGTGACGTAAAGATCTCATCTTTTTAATATTTGCTGATTGCCACCGTTCTTGAGGGTTGTGTATCTTGTTTTGAGGCCTAGATACTTTCAACCACTTCTATCCATTCCCTGGATATCTTAATCTTAAAAATGCTTTACAAACAAAGATGATGTTGTCTGCATGTTAGAGTAAGTTATTCATAATGTTTTGTATGTTCAGATATTCATATAACAACATATATACAAATTAATACCTAAATAGGGACATAGTAGTACTTAAAAAATACTTGAAGTATGATATAAAATTCACTTAAAGAAAATTTACGAGCATACTTACAGTATAAAACTACTAATCTTGTAGTTTACTGAGATTATACTTCAAAGTGTACTAAAAATGCATAAAAAAGTATTTAATTAGTGAACTATCAGTATACCAATTAGTTCACTTTTAGTATAGTTGCAGTACAAACTAAAAACATAGATGTAAACTAGTTGTGAACTAGTTAAAGTATACTTAGAAAGTGGGCCAATTTAGTCCCAAGGAGTATTAAAGTAGTACACTGAAAAGTATACTACTAGTATGCTGATTTCCCCTTCAGGAACTCGAGCCGCGTCGACAAACGCTATGGGAACGCCTTCAGCGTGACCGCGCTCTGAATCACGTGTGCAATCAGACCAATGGAAGAGCGAGACGTCATAGGTGGGTGACGTCACTGACCAGGAAGCATAAAAGCACGTGCGCCAGAACGAGTGTCAGCTTCTGTTTTTCAGCAGCACTCTGTGTTTCTGTGTGTTTGATTGTGTCCCGTTTTGGCTGCTAGTTTGCGCCACTTTTATTTAGGACACAATGTCTGACAAGAAGACTAAAGAAATAAGCAAGCCACGTTTTAGGGTGTGTGTTCCTCCCTGCTCTCGCTACATCACGAGCAGGGATACACACGCTCTACGCGTGGCTTGTTTGGGAGCGGAGCACGCAGCGTCGGCTCTCGAGGGAGCCGACTGCCCGCATTGCGAGCGTCTTCCCCTGCGTACGCTCCGCTCCCGGAAGGCTCTCTTCGAGGAGGGAGCCTTCACCAGCGTTCCCCGCGGGTCTGGTCCCGCTTCTGCCGAGGCGGAGCGGCGGCTACACTCGTGGGCTTCGCAACTGGATCTGGCGGAGGGTATGGAGACGGGTGACCCCCTATCTCCTGCCTCACCCGCCAGATCCGCTGCCCGTTCTCAGGGATCGGAAGCCCGCTCTGCGGTTTCTTCCCCCGGGGGACGGGCTCGACCCTCCACCTCTCTTCCTCCGAGGAGGTTGACGTGGAGACCGTCGATGAGGTGTCCACACCTCAGTTTCCCCAGTATGAGGAGCTGCTGGAGGTAGTGACTCGCGCGGTCGCCAAGCTCAACATCGTTTGGCCCGCCGAGCCACAAGTCGAACCGCAGAAGAGTAAATTGGATGAGAGATTTCTGCGGTCTGCGGTCTCGGCCACCTCCAGCACGCCGGAGCCTTCCCTTTTTTCCCGATCTCCACACCGAGGTGTCGAGATCATGGAATTCGCCCTTCTCGTCCCGCTTGTTCATCCCCGCCTTCTATAACTACGGTTACGTGGCGGGGCTGGATGAGCGCGGGTATAGAGCGATGCCCCGGGTGGAACAGACGCTGGCCAGCTATCTGTCCCCCGAGTCGGCATCGTCTCTGAAGGCTCCGGTCTTGCCCTCCAAACCGCTGCGAGTCACCTCAGCGTTGGTCGGCAAGGGGTACACGGCGGCGGGTCAGGCTGGTGCGTGTCTGCACACCATGTCGGTGTTACAGGCGTACCAAGCCGACCTGCTAAAGGAGCTGGACGAAGGCGATGAGATCAGAGATAGCGATATCTCTGAGCTCAGGAGGACCGCTGATTTGTCTCTCCGTGCCACTAAGGAGACCGCCCGCGCAGCGGTCTCCAGTGAGCGTCCACCCCAGTTTTTTCCGCCCAGCAAGACCCCGCGGGGGTCTCTGGGGCCGCTAGTTTAGGTGCTTCCTGCCGGGGAACCGTTACAGGACACCGTTCTAGTGGCCCACACAACACCAGAGGCCAGCCTCGAGAGGCTGGTTCCCTTAGTAGATCATTTGGCAGTGTGGAAACTACTGCCCAATGTGTCTGCTTGGGTCCTGCACACTGTAGAGCGAGGCTATCGCATTCAGTTCGGCGCACCACCTCCGCCGTTCAACGGGGTCTCTCCCACGTTGGTGGGCCCCGAGCAGGGTCTGGTAATGGAACAGGAAGTAGCTACTTTCCTGAGGAAGGAGGCCATCGAGGTGGTCCCTCCTCACGACAGAGAGTCGGGGTTCTACAGCTGGTACTTCATTGTTCCGAAGAAGGATGGGGGCCTGCGTCCCATTTTAGATCTGCGTCTGCTGAACCGCTCAGTCATGCGACTGAAGTTCAAGATGCTCACCATCAAACAAGTCGTGTCTCAGATCAGGTCGAGGACATGAGATCCCTACAGTGGTGGCTCAAGACCAGGGGGTTCTCCCCGAGGGGAACCCCGCTCCGCATGATCAAGGTCACGCGGCGATGCCTACGTGCCTTAGACATGTGGAGGAAACCCTGGTTCTTGTCTCAGGGCCCAGTGTTGGGAGCTTCTTGTCGCCACGTAACGCTAGCGACGGACGCGTCCCTCACCGGTTGGGGAGCGGTCATGAACGGCCACCCTGCCCGCGGTCTGTGGAGCGGTCACCAACTCACTTGGCACATAAATTGCCTGGAGATGCTGGCCGTGTTTCAAGCATTGAAACACTTCCTCCCGGACCTGAGAGATCGCCACGTGTTGGTCCGCACCGACAACATCTCGGTGGTCTCGTACATCAACCACCAGGGAGGTCTGCGTTCGCGCCCCTTGTACAAGCTGGCGCACCAGATACTTGTGTGGTCCCAGGACAAACTCCTCTCGCTAAGAGCAGTTTATGTACCTGGGCATCTCAACTTGGGAGCAGACATCCTGTCGAGGCAGGGGCTGAGGCCCGGGGAATGGATGCTTCACCCCGAGGTGGTGAAGCAGATCTGGAGAGCGTTTGGTCCAGCCCAGGTGAATCTTTTTGCCACGAGGGAGAACACGCAATGTCCTCTCTGGTACTCTCTAGTTGATCCAGCTCCCCTGGGGCTGGGGGTTTTCGGACCTGATTTCTCTCCTCGACAGCTCTCCTTGGGAGATTCCTGTCAGGAGAGATCTCCTCTCACAGGCAGGGGGTTCCATTCTTCACCCCCGGCCGGAGCTGTGGAAGCTTTGGGTGTGGCCTCTGAGGGGGCGCACCTCTTAGCTTACGGTCTCTCAACTGAGGTTGTTGAGACCATCCTCCAATCTAGAGCTCCCTCTACGAGGAAACTGTACGCCTTGAAGTGGAAGCTTTTCACTTCTTGGTGCGGACGCCACCAGCAAGACCCAGTTGGATCAGTGCTGGAGTTCCTGCAGGACAGGCTATCCGCAGGGTTAACCCACTCCACCTTGAAGGTCTACGTGGCGGCCATTGCGGCCTACCACGCCCCTCTTGGTGGTCTCTCCGTGGGTAAGAACCCCCTTGTTACACGTTTCCTCCGCGGTGCACTGAGGCTGAGGCCTCCTGTACGACCTCGTGTTTCCTCCTGGGACCTGTCTGTGGTGCTAGAGGCTCTCTGTCTTCCACCCTTCGAGCCTATTGAAGAGATTTCTGACCGTCATCTAACGATTAAAACAGTTCTCCTTCTGGCTCTTTCTTCCCTAAAGAGAGTTGGGGACCTTCAGGCCCTCTCCGTGGCCCCTTCTTTTCTTGACTTTGCCCCAGGTCTCTCTAAGGCCTTTCTATATCCTCGGTCGGGTTACATCCCTAAAGTCCCCTCCTCAGCACCACAGCCTGTTGTACTGCAGGCCTTCTGTCCAGCAGAACCAGCAGAAGCTTAACTGTATGTGTCCAGTTCGAGCGCTGGACACATACGTCCACCGTGCTGCCGGGTGGAGAAAGTCTGACCAACTTTTTGTGTGTTATGGCCCCCCTGAAAAGGGTCTTCCTGCTTCCAAGCAAACCTTAAGTCACTGGATAGTTGATGCTATCTCTATCTCTTATGACTCCTCGGGCCTTCCTCCTCCTTTGGGGGTCAAGGCCCACTCTACTCAGAGCATGGCTGCCTCTAAAGCCTTTCTTGCTGGAGTCTCCATGCAGGATATTTGTAACGCGGCGGGATGGTCCACACCCCTCACTTTTGTCAGGTTCTACGAGCTAGACCTGCGAGCCTCCCCTGGCTCTTCTGTCCTTTGCCCTAGCTCTTCCTAGGCAGGGACTTGGATCCTGGCAGCGTGGGCATCTTGTTCCCATAGCGTTTGTCGACACGGCTCGAGTTCCTGAAGGGGAACGTCTCAGGTTACGTATGTAACCCTGGTTCCCCGAGGGAACGAGACGCCGCGTCTCGAGGCCATGCTCCTGCGTCCCCGCGAGCGCTGCTTCTCTCCTTGGAAGCTGACGCTCGTTCTGGCGCACGTGCTTTTATGCTTCCTGGTCAGTGACGTCACCCGCCTATGACGTCTCGCTCTTCCATTGGTCTGATTGCACACGTGATTCAGAGCGCGGTCACGCTGAAGGCGTTCCCATAGCGTTTGTCGACGCGGCGTCTCGTTCCCTCGGGGAACCAGGGTTACATACGTAACCTGAGACGATTTGTATGCTTACTACATAAAGTATACTTAAAAATATACTTGAACTTTACTTTAGTATACTTAATAAAATAAACTTGAAGAATACTTCTTTTTGGTAAGGGATGTCTCGATACATCACACTTTCTGCAATGGTAGTTGCTTCATCACAACTTTATTCAACTTTGTTGCATTGCCAACTGTTGCAATGCAATTGTTATCTTAACTCTGCAGCTCTTGTTGAGCGTAAATTACCTTCTCTAGCTTCGTCACTACAAATTGCTGTCAGTGTGAATGGGCTTTGTAAAAACGTGTCACATATAAATCAGCGTCACCCTCCCATGTCTCCTGCTCACTTTGGATTAGTTCTGTGGATAAAGAAACTTCCTAACTTTATCAGTGTGAACAGCCATAGTGAAAACAATTTATCAAACATATAAATTAGCACCACCTTCTCATGTCTTTCACCTTTGATTGGTTCTGCAGATAAAGATACCCCTTTGAAATGGTTCCTTTATTTGTCATAAAGCCTGAAATCAAACCACATTCCAAATAACTTTTCCAGCTTTATTTACAATTTTGGTTTTACAACTTCAAACCAATGAAAGAAAAAAAAAAAAACACAATAGTTCTGCAAATTTATGGAAAACTGAAAAAAAAATAAAAAATAAAATAAATAAATAAATAAAACTAGAAAAACTGAGTTGAAAAAGTCATCATTCCCTTGATTTAATACTAGAGCCACCATTTGCTTTAATTATAGCCATCAGTCTTTTTGGATATGTCCATACTAGCATTGCACACATTGATTGGGCAATATTTGGCCATTCTTCCTTGCAGAAAAGTTCAGTCAAATTTTGTCGTGAGTGGCAATGGACTGCTCTCTTCAAATCCATCAACAGGTTTTGGATTGGATTTAAGTCAGGGCTCTGACTTGGCCACTCCAGGACATTCACCTTCTTATACTTAAGCCATTTCATTCTTGTTTTGGCAGTATGTTTAGGGTCATTGTCATGTTGGAAGGTGAATGACCTGCCCATCTTCAGCTGTCTAGCAGAAGGATGCAGGTTTTCCTCAAGAATTTGTTTGTACTTGGCAGCATCCATTTTCCCTTCAATCTTGACCAATTACCCAGTCCCAGCTGAAAAGAAATACCCCCACAACAAAATGCTGTCACCACCATGCTTCACAGTAGGTATGGTGTGTTTTGGGTGGTGTGCTGTGTCTGCTTTTTGCCAAACATAAGGCTTGGAGTTCAGTCCAAAAACATAAATTTTGGACTCATCAGACCATAGCACCTTTTGCCAGAAGGTATCAGACTCATTTCAAATGTGTTTTTACATAGCATAAACGAGGAAGACTTCTTTTGTGCCACCCTGCCATACAGGCCAGCTTTGTGTAAAGCTTGGGAGATAGTTGTCACATGCACAGACTGACCAGACCCAGCCATATAGCCTCGTATGTTCTTCAAATTTGAATTCCTGGTAGCTTCTCTTATCAATGTCCTCCTGGCTCTGTCATCTACTTTGGATGGACGGCCTGATCTAGGTAATGTGCTGGTGGTGCCATACGCTTTCCACTTGTTAATGATGCTCTGAACAGTACTCCGAGGGATAGCTAAAGCCTTCTTCTAACAATGGCAGCGTCTGACTCGCTAAAAGGCCGCCAACTGTTGGTCACTAGTAGGCATTCTTGCTTGACTGTTGTATCTATTTCTATCATGAGGCACTAGAGCCGCTTGACTTTCTGCATCGGTAGTTGCTTCATCACAGTTTAGTTTACTGTTGCAATTTCAAAGTTGGAGGAGAAAATGAGAGCTTTTCGACATACCCTAACTGTATTGACCCGGATTACACAAAGTACGCATGTGCATGGCAGAGCTAGACAAGATGAGCATTTGAGGATAAAAAGTATATACATTTTTATTTTTTTTTAGAAAACGGCCGTTTTGCTAGATAAGACCCTTATTCCCCAACTGGGATTGTTTAGAGCCCTTTGATACTACATTTAAACTGCATTTTGGAAGTTCAAACTTGTGGGCACAATTGAAGTCCACTACATTGAGATAATTCCTGAAATGTTTACCTCAAAAATCATAATTTCTTTACGACTGAAGAAAGAAAGGCATGAACATCTTGGATGACAAGGGGTGAGTACGTTATCTGTAAATTTTGTTCTGGAAGTGAACTACTCCTTTAACTCTGCAATGTAGCTTCGTCACTGCATATTGCTGTCATTGTGAATGACCACTGTGAAAACAATGTGTCACATATAAATCAACGTCACCCTCCCATGTCTACTGCTCACCTTGGATCAGGGCTGTGGATAAGGAAACTTCCTAACTGTACTAAGACATGCAAATAAAACTGAAGTATGACCATATGTTCACAATGGCACCATCTGAGTCGCTAGAGGACACCAACTGTTGTTCACTAGTAGGCAGTCTTGCTCGACTGTTGCATCCATTTGTATCATGAGGTACTATAACCGCTCGACTTTCTGCATTGGTAGTTGCTGCATCACAACTGCGTTCAACTTTGTCGCATTGCTATCTGTTGTTTCAGTTGTCATCTTAAAACGCCAACTCTTGTAGAATGTAAATTACATTCTCATCACTACAAATCGCTGTCAGTGTGAATGGCCATTGTGAAAACAATTAGTGTCACATATAAATCAATGTCACCTTCCCATGTCTGCTGCTCACTATGGATTAACACTTGTAGATAAAGAACTTTCCTTACTGTTCTGAGACATTACGTTCACACTGACAGCGACTTCTGGAGGTCAGAGACACTAGTAGGTGTTCTTGCTTAACTGTTGTATCCATTTATATCATGAGGCACTGGAGCCGCTCGACTTTCTTTATTAGTAATCACTGCATCACATCGCTGTGTATTTGCATAAAGTTGAACTTTGTTTAACTTTTCTGCCTCGCCAACTGTTGCTGTCAGTTGTCGTCTTAAGTTGCCAACTCTTGTTGAACTTTAATGACTTTCAGTTGCTTTGTCACTGCAAATTGCTGATAATGTGAAAACCCATTATGTAAACAAATTGTGTCACTCACTGTCACCCTCTGATGTCTACCAACACCTTGTGCTTCCTAACTGCATTGAGTGAGATGGATGCAAAAAGTGTGAACTTAAAAGGTGGTTACACTGACAGCTGGAGGTCGCCAAGTAGCTTACTGTTGGTTCATAGCAGTTCTTCCTTGACTTCCCTGTCCAATATATCATGCATTGGATACAGCTGCTATACTGGTAGTCGCTATATCATGTCACTCTGTATTTACATAAAACTGAATGGCTTTGTTGCATTGCCAACTGCATCTCGAACTTTCATTTAAATTGAATGACTTGTGGTTGCTGTGGTTGCTGTGTCTGCGAATCGGTGTCAGTATAAAAGCCCTTTACGAAAACAATTTGTGTCACTTATAATTTTTTTTCAATTATGGGCATTGTGTACTTTTTAAAACTCTCTTTTAAAACACTTTTCTGACTCTCAATACTTTATTTATTTTATCTATTAACAATGTTCAACAGTGAATTTTTGCCTATGTCTTTTCTTCTGAAAGTCATATTTTTATTTTTTATTTTTTTCCATCGCAGTGTCTTATCCACCATATCTCAAATGATGTCCCTGTTGAAAAATAAAGCATATGCTGGTTAGGTATGTTTTGAAGCATGGCTGCTGGTTTGAGCTGGTTTAAGATGGTCATGTGCTGGTTCTAAGCTGGTCCTAAGCAACTAGCTCCTGCTCAGGACCAGTTTAGGACCAGCACATGACCAGCTTAAACCAGCTCATGACCAGCTAAGGACCAGCTTAAACCAGCTCAAACCAGCAGCCATGCTTCAAAACATACCTAACCAGCATATGCTGGATTATATAACAGGGGTACTGTGTACATAAAATTGCTTGATTTCGAAGAAACAACCATAAATCATTGTGACCCTTACCTTACATTGGATTAAAGTTGTGGATAAAGATAGTTCCTAACTGTACTGTACTACCAACCATATCATGAGGAATATAATGTGCCATTGTGTTTCTGCACATTTGCATGAAGATGAGCTACCCAGAAGCTAATTTTGTTGCTCCGAGGTTGGTCATTCATAGAAACCTACATGTAATGACGTTCTCAGTTGTGTACTGAACTCATTAACCCCCACCCCACCCCCCCTTAGAATACTAAAAATACAAACAAATGAATCATTTGTTGACATACAGTGAAAGAGTACAACGCTATAAGATTAATGTGGATATCAACTCAGATTAGTTGGTTTAAATGAATGATTTATGACTTTTGATCACAGACTTCGGTATCTTGGGAAATCTAAACAGTTTGTTGAGGTTAGTGATACTCAAGAAGAATCAGAAAAAAGGTATAAAAGCTGTGACTGATGTGGTACTTTTTCAAAAAGTACACCTTTGTATGTTATTTACCCCTAAAGGGTATATTTAAGTACCTTAAAGGTACAAATTAGTGCCTATAATGTATAAAGAGTACCTACATTGTAAATATTTGTACTTTTTGAAAAGATACTGCCCTAGTGAAAGCTATTGTACCATATTTCAGAGAATGCTGTTTTTTTTACAAAAGAAAAATACGTAAAAAGTATACCTAATTGCTGTCTTGTAAAATCAAGTGAGACTAAAAGTCATTTGTAATGTTTCCTTCCAATTTTGCTCAGTTTTGTTGCATAGCCAACAGTCGCTCATGTCATTTGTGATTCAAATTAAGAACTCTTATTAAAAAACAAATGATTCAATTCACCACAAATTATAATTTGAACATTGGAGGCTTTGCTAAATCCCCATCTGTACGTTTTCGGATCCAGGCTTTGGGTTTTTCTGTGCATCAGTGTAATAGAGTATCCTGTGTATAATGTGTCAGTGTTAGTGCATTAGAGAGGGGGCAGAGAATGGAGGCAGGCCTGGAGGCGGAGCCTATGCTCTGATTGGCTGCAGCAAAAAGGGGCTGTCACAGAAAGGGCCGGATTAGCGGAGGTGGGGGAGGTGCCTCGCTTGCTCTGTACCTTTCAGCTGCAGATCAGAGCACAACGGCGAGAGATTAACACTGTTCACAAGCCCTGAGACGTGAGGAAGATGGAAGAGGACCACGAATGTGTCTGTGCAAGAGACAGAAAGCTGATATAGGGCTGCTCTGCACTGGTTTCTTCTTCTAGGAGTGCCTCAGGGTAAGGACTCACTGTCCCTTGTCTGTCCCTTTTAGGAGTCTCTCTGATCCTTTGAGGCATGGACTACATATCATTTCAACCTTCCTGGGACTCTTCCTCTAAGATTTCGGAGCGTCTTCTTTCACCTCGTTTCTAAAAGAGTGAGAGATATTTGTGTCACGCACTGATTCTATCAGACTTGAAGGGTTTCATTCGAGAGTTCCTACAGTCTTCTCTGTCTTTCTCTCTTTCTTTCTCTGTCTTTGTGATCATGCACTGAAATCATCAGTTCATACATCGAGGGCACACCTGTCTCTCAAATTCACTCACTTGTTTGGATCTAACCAGAACTCTGCTGCTGGAATTTTGGGATGGATATTGCGATGGATATTGGGATTGCCGTGTACTTCGTTTAACGCTGAATCTGCCACACAAGACAAGGTGAAAAAGGGTAAGAACTTTTTCTTCATCCGATGTACTTTTGTAAGGTTTTTTTTATATATTAAACATTTTATAATGTCATATATAGCATATATACATACACACGCACACACACACACACACATATATATATATATATATATATATATATATATAATATGCTGTCTGTAAATACGCAAAATCTTCAGGTTTTGAAACATTTAAAAGTCTGTAGACTAAAGACTATAATTCTGTACTGTTTCTAGGTCTCTATTTAAAAAAGTACATTTGTGACATCATGTGAACTTATTTGTATAGACAATCAGATGTTCATGGTTTTATTGAAGCTAAAGATGCTCTTTAGATATCTCAAATCATGCTGCAGAATATGATCATCAGGTTTTACATTGTAAAACTAATAGACAGTCTTTTAATTTCTATTTAAAGGTCTCACTCAAACTAATAATTTTTCAAGAATTTTCTTTTCACGTTCTAACAGTTAAGCACTGATTTTGTGACCCCTAATCTGTGTAGTCCACTCATTAGTGAGCACATTGTTACAGATTTATTAAAATGACATGCTTAATTGCACATAAACACTGACTCACCTTGACGCCAGCAGCCGCTGGTTGTCACATTAAAACTTTCTGCACTTGTGGCCGAGGATGACCGCTTTTTAACTACCGACTCTGTGCGTGAGGTGTGTGTTTGTGCGTGTGTACGGCCATGTGATGGGCTGGTCTCTGGATCCTGGAAAGGTTACTGCTAATTAAACCACATTTCTCTCCACTGAAGCACAAAATGTAGGACTCCCTGTGATCCTCCCAGCAGCTGTTATTCTCTTAACACAGTTCAGTATCTCTCTCTCTCCACTCACACATCTGTATATCAGCGTTTAGCAATCTCACACTCCCAGCTCTCTACAGAACGCCGTCCCTGTTTCACTTCACACAAGCTGAGCGATCTTCAATCAGTGTGTGTGAGTGTTTATACACTCAGGGAGGGGTTTATGTGTGTGTGCGTACGCGCTTAGGGGAGAGATTGTGAGAAATTGTGTGTGTTCGTGTGTGAAACAGTTATTTTTTATCTCTTCTATTTGTTAGTGACAATAGGCTCGTAGGAGTCAGTCAGTCAATTAGTTCAGCCTTTCCAAGCTTTTGCATGTCTCTGTGTTTGAACTTCAAGCTCTTTATTGTAATTGTGCAGGTACAATGAGATTAGAATTTTTTGTACCTTACAAAATTGCTGCAATTACAGTTAATATAAAATCAAAAAAGACCAATTTACTTTCTTAATAGACGTAACACCACTCTTATTGCGTACAATTTATCTGTACACATTATTCCTATATGGCTTGTCTTTGTATTTTTTCTTCAGAAGTATAATTTGGACATCATTTGGACTTTATAATGCTAACCAATAACTAAATGCATATTTAATCATTGTTTTGGTAAATTAAGTTTTGGTCTAGCAGATTTAGTAAAGCTGTATATATAGAAAATTGTATACAAATTAAATGTTTTCCAGATGATATTTGACTAATTGGCTTTGTCTTTAGTACAGTGGCATTATATCAGACGTAAACAACATGTTTTTACAGTATCATGTTTTAATAAATGGGTCTTATACATGAAAACACATAGCTGCCATTATATTTTAGGAAGGGGGTCCCACACAAAAAGATAATTTTATTTGTTATTTTGGGATCCTTGACATAAAAAGGTTTGAATGAAGTAGAGAATACTAAACCAATGTGAAATATTAATGTGGTAACATGATTATGCAATCATCGTACAATATATAGATATTGTCTTGTCCTCATTTCACATCTCAAAGTTAATGCTACATGTCAAAAGTCATCGATCTCTCCGTCACTGTGCATATCCGTGTCTTCAGTGCGATTGCTACTTAACTCATTTTTTGAGTGAACTTCTCTGCAAAGCTTCATGATATATGAGCAGGAGAATGTAAAGTAGTTTTAAAGGCTTTCTCTGAACCGAGCCAAAGCTTTACTCTCCCTGTAATACTGCTGACACATTTCTGTTGGTTTTGCAGGACATTTACACTCTTTTTATAGCCTGCTGGAACGACAGTGAGCTGTATAGTGACAGCACTGAGCGCAGTCTCGTCGCTCATTCTTATGTCTCTGAAGTTGTCGTCACCTCAGCGTTGTGAACGGGCTCTGTTTGTGGTCGTGATGGTGGTCACCAACTGTGTACACACACATGACTTAAGCTTGGCTTAGGATGATTAGATGCCCACTCTTTATCCTTCTGAACCACACACACACATACACACGCACAAGGTCTGACAGATGGCCTTCCTTGAGAGAAAGACAGTGATCCTTTATCACCTTGTCCTTTGTAGTATCAGCAGCGTCGTTTGAAGAAATGAAACAGGCTCCCTGATTGCACCAAAAGGGCAGTTTGCTGACAGAATTGCAAGGATAGTGACCCACAGAGCGACGCCGAAACAGCATGTTTCTGATTCAAATCACATTTTCGCATTCAAATAGCTCCTTTTCATCCTTCTCTGGTTATTCATCTGTTCTTCCTTCATTTCTCTCTCTTTGTTGCTCTCAATAAATGTCACAGATTCAGTGCGACTCACTTAATATGGGCAAGTTGATTGGTGCATTGGGGTTGAAGTGACCAGGGGAGAAAAATATAAGAAATTGCATTTTGTTTACTTTATGGAAACTGCAAAATATTTTACACTAAAATTAGACTGACGGACGGACCGACAGACTGATTGTTTGATTAATGGATTGATTGATGGATAAATGAGGAGAAAGATGGACTGATAGACAGAAAGACAGGTAGTAAGATAGAAAGACAGACAGACAGACAGATAGATAGATAGATAGATAGATAGATGGATAGATGGATGGATGGATGGATGGATTGATGGATGAATGGATAGATCACAGGTAGATGGATGAATAGATAGATTGACTGATCGATTAATCACATGTAGATAGATGGACGGATAAATGGAAAGATGGATGGATGGATGGATAGATGGAAAGATCCCAGGTAGATAGATGGATGAATAAATGAGAAGAAAGACAGGCAGTAAGACGGACAGATGGACGGATGGACTGATTGATTGATTAATGGATTGATTGATGGATTGATGAATGGATAGATCACAGGTAGATAGGTGGATGGATAAATGAGGAGAAAGATGGACTCGTAGACAGAAAGACAGGTAGAAAGAGAAAGACAGACAGACAGACAGACAGATAGATAGATAGACAGATAGATAGATAGATAGATAGATAGATAGATAGACAGATAGATAGATGAATGGATAGATCAAAGGTAGATTGATGATAGATTGATTGATCGATTAATCACATGTAGATAGATGGACGATAAATGGAAAGAAAGATGGATGGATAGATAAATCACAGGTAGATGGATGGATAAATTAAGAGAAAGACGGACTGATAGACAGAAAGACAGGTATTAAAATAGAAATACAGACAGACAGACAGACAGACAGACAGATTTGAAAGCTATTTGTAACTGTAGCCTATAAATTCATAATACCGATCTCACATCTGTCAAAATAGCAGGCCTATTATATGCACAGACTTTCTAGGACACACACGCAAATTTAGAACGATTATATGAACAGATTGGTTAGCATTTAGCACTGTCTGTGACAGACTTTACTAAGTGTCAGCGCAACAAAATTCAATAAACAAAAAATTTATATTAGGGGATTTAAAGTCATTTTGTGTTTCTCTGCACACAGCAGTGTTTCGTTGCTGAATTAATTTGTCTTTTTTGATTGCGTTGAATCAGAGATTCACCGACCCATTCATATAGATAGAATCAGCCATTTAGAACAAATATATGTAATATATGTAATATAAATGACTCAACGACTCAATCATTAACATAGTGGCGTGCTGCCACCTACTGGTAATTTTAGTCAAATTTTTAAAAGTATCATTCTATTTTTTCTATCATGTCATATTTCTGTGTTCTATATGTCTCTTAAAAAAAACAAAAAAACAACTTAGCCAATGTAACCTTTTAACATTTTGAAAAGTTATAAAAGCCTATTTTATTAGAAGTGTAGCTGTATTCTGATACATACATTAATGTCTTTGGGCTAAGCCCCGGACATCCACTCACCCTAGAAGCCCCCCTGGTCATAAGAAATCACAAGGTGATTCCATTAAAAGTGTCCTAAAACAGGCTTAATTTTCTGAGATCTACCTCCCTTTGACTTGTCACGCATGACTTGTGTAAAATTCATTTGACAGAACTGAGGGTGTGTATGTGCTAATTTTACAGCCTGAGGTCACGCACAGTAATTAATATATCATAAGCTCAGTCTCACCGGTACATGCAGATATCTGTGACCTCTCAGTCTTAATGGAAAACCTTGCCACAGGTCTCGTCACTAACACTAGAGGCCTCTCTTTATTGTGAGATGAGTTATGCAATGTGAGACTCTACAGTGCTGTTTTTAGCATTGAGGTCAGTTACAGCAAAGGCGCTTTTGATGGTGTTCAAAAGGGCTGAGTTTTAGGTGCAGTAACGTATAATCCCACACTCACGTCAGCTGAAACATACGAATAAAGACTGAAGGTGAATATCTTGAATAGTGTTATACAAGACAGCACTGAGAGAAGAACTGAAGTGACCCTGAATGAGGATTGGCTTTACCGCCCACATCCGTCTTCGATGTACACACAGAAACACACTGAGAGCAGTAATGACTAGCGGGTCAGCACCCATGACACACCGCCGGTATTGGCACACTCCAGAAAAGCTGTTTTTAATTGATTTTCTGCTTTCACATAGAAGTGGCAAGAAAATAAATGGTCTTGTGGCAAATTTTCAACTTTACTGTCCTCTCATTTTTTTCCCCCTTTGGATAGTGAAAGCTGGTGGGAAATTATAGGGGAGGAATGGGGTCAGGCATAATGAAATATACAGATTTTATGCATGCACTGCTGCCCATGCGTGTCAGAAGCACATACACTACAGTTGTGCTTGTTATGTGTCAAGTCACGTGTTCGCCTAAAATGAGGTGTAACCAAAATTTAACAAATTGAAAGATTTAAAAAGCATTTGTTTTGCATTTCGCTCTAACTGTCCTTACCGGTATGTTCTTGGATGTCCTTGAGGAATAGAAGTACACTTAGCATACTTTTAAATAGAGTACTTATTACAGAAACAGTACTTTAATAGAACATATCTAAGTGTAAACTGAATGTAATGTCACTTAAAGGGATAGTTCACCCAAAAATGAAAATTCTATCATTAATTAGTCACCTGCATGTCGTTCCAAACCCGTAAGACCTTCGTTCATCTTCAGAACACAAATTAAGATATTGATATTGATACAGATATCTGAGAGCTTTTTGACCCTGTATGGAGAGCAACGCACCTGACGCTTGCAAGGCCCGGAAATGTAGTAAGGACACCCATGGTAGCTATTGACTTACATTGTGTATTAAAAAACACTAAGGAAGTCAATGGCTACCGTCAACTGTTTGGTTACCAACATTCTTCAAAATAACACCTTTTGTGTTCAACAGAAGAAAGAAACTTATAGGTTTTCTTTTCCTATTTCTTTAAGCACACTTTTTTTTCCTA
Organism: Labeo catla; assembly: GCA_012976165.1. Taxonomy (NCBI): domain Eukaryota; kingdom Metazoa; phylum Chordata; class Actinopteri; order Cypriniformes; family Cyprinidae; genus Labeo; species Labeo catla. Next base: position 138,896 of record VONZ01000957.1, read on the forward strand.
AAGGGTTTTCATATGACATATATCCAGATTGAAGATTCCTTGCATTGACAATGCCATAATTATTTCATTAGACATTTGAGTTTTTGTATTTTGGATGGTTACATGTGCCATGATCAGTCTGAGAAAAGAAAGGATTTAAGTGATGTTCAGGATTAAAAATTGATATTCTGCCTAAACATTAAATATTTAGCCACAAACTACCTTTGTTTCCTTGCTGTACAAGAACGCAACATCAAGCCTGGTCGGAACAACATGTCTGACTCGCTTTCATCTAACACTGATACAACACTGTCTACATTTCTTTACTGAAGACACTTGCCCAGCATGAGCAGACAAACATTACATTTAACAAAAGCCCTCCATAACCCTCATCATCCCATCATTCCTCCCTTTTATCCAGAACCCAGGGTCAGAGAAGGTAGTGTGAGAATGAAAGGGCCAGTGGCAAAGGTCATTGTTTGTTTTTATTAAAGTCTGGTGCTCTTCAAGACCCTGGAGTCATTTTTGAGGAACCACCAGCATGTGCCTATGTGGTTACGACCAGTTGGATGACCCTTTAGCTAAATGCGCGACACAGAGCTGTTCAAGTTCTGCATTCACATTCGTAACCCCCCTCAAGCTCGTTTACACATATAAAGGCACATTGTGTGTGTGTAAGTGAGGCTGATCACAATCTTGTGTTGTTTGATTTCATGTAGGAGGTGCTGGGGAATGTGCCTGATCAGCTGCCGTGAACGGTTTATGACACTTGTATTACAACAGGCTTTCTGTGTATCTTTCTTACATATCCTCTTGTGAAAAAGTAGTACACTTTTGGCATAAAAGAGTGCAAGTTATGAAAATAATATAAAAGCAAATTCAGTGTAATATGAACAGTTAATTGCATGTCATTTACAAATTATGAAATTATGAAAAAATAAGTTTTGATATATTTACGGTAGGAAATTTACAAAATATCTTCATGGAACATGACCTCTACTTATTAATATCCTAATGATTTTTGACATAAAATAAAAATGTATCATTTTGAGCCATACAATGTATTTTTTGCTGTTGCTACAAATATACCCGTGCTACTTTAGACTGGTTTTGTGGTTCAGGGTCACATATATATAAAGTTTAATCAAAAATTTCATAATTTTATTCTCTTTGAAATATAGTGTACAGAAAAATGTACTTACAAGCAGTCAACAAGTAACATGAGTAACATAATCAGATAACTTTTTTTCAAGTAACTAGTAAAGTAACGTGCTACTTTTTAATTTAAATTATTTATTTACTTTAAATGAAATATTAAACAACACAAGTGCTTTCGTATCAAAATAAGGATGACAAAAGTGGGTCTCACTTTATATATATATATATATATATGTGTGTGTGTGTGTGTGTGTGTATGTATGTATGTATATCTTTACTTTACTTTACTTCACTTTATCTTCACACAATATTGTATTTTATTTTGTTGTATTTGATTAACTACCTTTACCTGAAAATTGAGTGTTTACTGTTGCCCTTTGCATTGTTGATGTACTATTTCCTATTTAATACTGTACAGCTGCCTTGTCACAATTCTGTATTGTTAAAGGCGGTATATAAATAAAGGTAATTTGATTTGATATATATATATATATATATATATATATGATACAATGCACTTACTGTGTACATACATGTTTTTATTCTTACGTGATTGTACTTTAAAAAAAACCCCTGCATACCCATACTACCCAAACCTGTCTCTAACCTTACCAGTATCCCACCTCAATAGCAGCAAAAGTGTTTTGCAATACAATATGAACACAATAAGTACATTGTACTTATTTTTTTAATGTAAGTACATAGTAGTTAAGGCAACCTAGTATAAAGTGGGACCCAAAAGTGCATTAAAACATAAATAACGAAGTTAAACTTTTAATTTGACATTATTACAATGTGTACTTTTCACTTAAGTGTACTTTAGTGTGTTAAGAAACAGTCATTAAAATGTATTGTCTTTAAGTACACTTAAGTGGCAGTTTATTCCATTAATATTATATTATCTGGAAGTACAGTTTTTAAAAAATATACTTTCAAGATTTGAGGTACATTACAAATGCATAATCGATACAATTAAGCACACTTTATTTTCATAAGAGAGAGCTTTGTTTGAGCACAGCAAACTGCAGCCTACTTCATTTTAGCTTGTTTCTGAAGCACATCCACTTCATTAAATGTTTAGCAAGACAAAAAGTGTGTGATGAAGCCCCCTGGGCCCTTTTTCCATTTGGGTACAATCACAGGTCCGCAGTCAAAATGTCTCATCCCCCACAATGCACCAAATTGCAGCTATAATAAGCCACATTCATTGGTTTTCTCCACATGTGAAGGCAGATGAATGAGAATAGAGAATATGGCTGTCCTGGGGGATGAGGAGCGGGGCCCGGCCCCTGCAGTGAGCTCTCAAAGGACCCGGCGGAGAGTTATCTACAAGCCTCAATGCCCAAATCTCTCCGCACAGGCAGAGCTCCCTGAAGTCTTGGGAAAAAGCATGTGGTGTGCCTATTGTTAAAGGACGTTCCACAGCGTGATCTGATATTTGTTCGCTATTGCTTTTCTTTTTATCGTCATTGTGTAAGTACACAAATAAATGTGTCACAAACTGTTTGCAGAAAGTCCTTACTGTCATGTCAAGTCAAATTTATTTGTATAGAGCTGGGCGATAATACAGTTACATTTAGCGACAAAATAAAACGAATAGTCAGGCAGTTGAGATTTATGTAGCATTTATTGCTTTGTGTGAGTATACTATATGTATTGTGGATAAAGTTGGATGTAATCCATATTGAGCCTGGTGATAATATATTTACATTTTTGCAATGATATAAAAAGTCAAGATTTGCTAAATTGTATGTACTTGTTTTACATGAGTATACTGCATATGCATGTATAGTGGTAAAAGTGGTATATACAGTATTTAATTTTTAATTTATTGCTGGGCAATAATGTACTTACAAATTGCAAAAAAACAAACAAACAAACAAAAAAAAAAAAAAAACAGGTAGTAATAAATGCAGTTTATTCCTGTGATGCAAAGCTGAATTTCCAGCATCATTGCTGCAGTTTTCAGTGTCACATAATCCTTCAGACATTTTTCCACAAAATATTAAGCAGTAAAAACTGTTTTTAACATTGATATTAATAAGAACCATTATTGATAACTGATCACCAATAATAATTGAGCAGTAAATGAACGTATCAGAGTGATTTCTGAAGGATCATGTGAAACTGAAGACTGATGAATTTTAAAATATATTAAAATAGAAAGCAGTTATTTCAAAAGTCATAATTTAAAATATTACTATTTTTACTCTATTTTTGATCAAATAATATAAAAATAATAATATATTCATCGCTTTACATGAGCATACTATGTGTAAGTGGATACATTTGGACATACTTTGTATATCCACCTTCAAATAAAGAGCTGAGCGATAATATAGTTACAATTTGTATAATCAGTATATCAGTATATAATCAGTTTTGTATAATCAAGCAGCTGGGATTTGCTATATAGTATATATTGTTTTATTTGAGTGTACTTTTTAGGGATAGTTCTTACTATTAACTAGCTGCTTATTAGTATGTGCATTACAAGCATGACTGATATTAGTACTCATAAAGCACATGTTAATGTCTTATTCTGCATGATTATATTTTAAATCCCTTAACCTTACCCCATTCCTAAACCTAAAAAATAATGTTTATTGAGGCAAAAGTCATAGTTAATAGTTAGTTAATAATGAGAATTAAACTTTAAAATGAAGTGTGACCAACTTTTTATATCCAACTTCATGAAAGCTGTGTAATAGTAGGCTATAGTTGACATTTTTGTGACAATATAAACAGTCACACAAGCAGAGATTTGATGTTTATCAGATTATTTAATAGTTTTTGTGATTGTACTGTACATATTAGGGTTGCACCCTAATTGTCGACTAACCCAAAATTTTATTAATCGCTTAGTCACATGGAAAAAAAATAAACAGGAAGTGGCAAAGTTACGCAGTCCGTGACAGACAGATTGTTAATGGCAGTTTTTTTTGGAACCCCTACAAAAAGTGTGTATTTTATGTCATTTTTTATGGGGGACCCACCCACCTCGGTACACGATTGGGCTAGTTTTGAGTTGGGTTTTGTTGTGAAAACCTGTCAACCCTGGTTAACGGCTGGTCTACATGGTAATATAGTACATCTGGCAGGACATTTAAACACTCATCTCATTCCTCGAACTTAAATCTAACGGTAACCTAGAAAAGTGTGTGCTATTCAAGTGTCTTTGTGGAGTGAGGAAGCTGAATGGTAGATGGAGGTGCCGGTGCGGTCACTTGCTCCATCATTTTTGGTCATACAGATAAAAGTAATACATCTTTTGAATCTGTAAAGACTCTACGTTTATTTGTGTGCACTCACAATAACAACAAAACATTGCGCTTTTGTAAAATAACGAAAGCAAACAGGATGCGCTTTCTGCTGTGTCTCTGTGAACTTGAGTGCAAAACTTTGAAACTCTGTGTATAGGCCTTACAGACATGAAAGCTATACCTATAGAGCGTGAAATGTCTACTGTCAAATGAACCAATTAAATAGAAAACAAATATTCTCAGATTATGTAATTCATATGAAACGTGCATACAGGAGCATCACTACCGCGGAGATAACGAATCAGTATTGCCGACTTCATCTCTTAAGCCGTAAACAAAGAAAGCGCTAGTTTACCAATAAATTGTTAAAACATTACTGCAGTCTCCTTGCTGTTTTCTCAGACACATTTATAATTATTATATCTGCCGGTGCGCTGTGGCAGGATATATGTGTGATTGTGACGCAGTTAAAGGCTCATTATTATTATTTATGTGGTTTATTAATAAACGTGCGACTAATAGTCAACTAATGTTTAAAATAAACGACTATTAGTCAACCAGAAAAATCTTTAGTCGAGGGCAGCCCTAGTATGTATGCAAATATGTATGCAGACTAACGTAAAGGTTAAATTGGGGGATTAGTATAAAGTAGTTAATTTTACTTTTTTAATTTTTTTGACAATCTAAAAATCAAGCAGTTCAGATTTGCTATATATTGTATATCACTTACTGTCAGTGTACTGTATTTATCCGGGTAAGGTTGAATGTTCTTATAGTAGTTGTATAATGTGGTGATGTGCCTGTCTGATGGGCTGTTTGGAATGGCTGATCTGTTACCCTCAATCCCCCATGGTCTGCTGCTTGCCAGCTGAACTCCGACTCTCTTCCTCTGCTATTTCTCCTGCCTGGAGACTGTGTGACGGATCACACTGGGCCAGATCCTTGGAACTGTGGGATTTACTGCTGACTAAGGACTTGTTTGACAAGCTGAGTGGGTGGAGGAAAGAAAATGAAGGGAAAAATATATTGTTAAATATTCAGTAAGGTCAGTTGCTTTGCTGTGTGAGAGAGAGAGACAGAGATACAGGGTGACACAAACATATGAGGATCTGAGACTTGCTATCAGCTAGCATGACATGTTTGTTCGGTCAGTTATGATGGTCATGCAAACATAAAATCAGCAAATAAATTAAAAAATCAGTTGCCCTGCTCGCGCTGTGCTTGTTTTTAATTGTAATTGTATTTATGGATGCATTAGCAGCATTTGCCTGTTAATGGAACATTACCTGATAATTCATTCCTGTTGTCTTTTCCCCTGAGAGGTGTGATGTGTGCTCAAAAACGGGCTGTTAGTAAAAGCTGTGGCTGTGTTCATCAACTGCCTCCACACCTTGTGTACATATATATGGATATTGGATCTACATTATAAAACAGACCCTCAATCTCTGTCTCAAATGCAGTAGAAGAGTGTGGCTATATTTAGAAATGAAATACTAGAAGTGTATACTAGCAAGTATACTGCATACTGCCTACTGTCTGTGAATCCAGGGTCCCAGCAGGCTGCAGGAATCATGGACATGGCCTAATAGGATTATAAAACTAAAAAGGCAATGATTTAATGTTAGTTCAAAGTCAAAATGATGCACTGTTGTGCGTTCTACAGGCATGCAGTTTCAGAGTAGTTTGCAATCAGTAAACACTGCACATTTATGCCTAGCGATTGCTTGTGATCTACTGTTGATGAATAATGACAATATTTACTTTATGGTGTTTAAATTGTAATATGTTATAGATGCAATTAAGAGTGCTGTCTTTTTCAATGAGCAGCTGGAGGTAGTAAAGCACAGACACTTCAAAATAAGAGTCCAAAACCTGGAGAGCTGCCTCACTGTCTGCTGCCAAATTCGGCAGCTGTCTTTCAAGACAACATCTTAAATGAACCAAGCAAACAAAATCATAGGTAACAAATGTGGAAAGATCTAAAAAGACAAACAGTCATCCAGATCCACACTCAAAGGGATAGTTTACACAAAAAATTCTGTCATTAATTACTCACCCTTATGTCGTTCCAAACCCGTCGTTCATCTTCAGAACTTAAATTAAGATATTTTTGATGAAATCCAAGGGCTTTCGGACTCTCCATAGACAACAACGCAACTACCACGTTTAAGACCCAGAAAGGTAGTAAGGAACTCATTAAAATAGGCCATGTGGCATCCGTGGTTCGACCGTAATGTTATAAAGCTACAAGGATACTTTTTGCGTGCAGCTCAAAAAAAAGTCTTAGATTTCATCAAAAATATCTTAATTTGTGTTCTAAAGATGAATGAGTGTCTTATGTGTTTGGAACAACATGAGGGCGAGTAATTAGTGACAGAATTTTATGGGTGAACTATCCTTTTAAGTGAAGTGCACTGATTTTGACTGAGTTTTGAGTATCTGAGATTTGAATTTATACTCTACAAGCATAAAAACACACAAATAATGGGTGAAATAGTTAGTTTGAATAATTGTTATCTACTGGTGCTAATTGGTACAGAATGAATTTATAAAAGACATTTCTGTTTTCCACTGTCTAAAGCTGATGTGAAGTTGTCTTGCCTGTGAAGGACACATTTGTTCCTGCCTGAGACTTTCACCAAAATGCAGCATTTTTGAAAATAATCTGAATTTAAATTTGGAATGGAGCCCATGTGTAGTGCATTCTGTGCACAATATGCATACTGAATAATCCAAAAATAGGATTGGTTTGGTTTGGCTTGAGAAGTTCTTCAGTCAACTTTATAGCAGGTTAAAATATTAATACAGAATATGCTGATGTGCGTGTAGCGCTATTCATTCCTTGTTCTAAATTATTCCGTTTCTATTTTGCCTAACCCTTTGGGAACAGTGCTGGAGGTGTGTTTTGGATGGAGAAGAAATTTGTATTTTGGGTCTGTTCTGTATGTTTATATGTTTTCCTTTGAAGCCGTCTGTCTGGTTGCTGAAATATGGAGGGGTTTTATCTACCTCCAGGGATTTAGATGCTCCTGCTACTTCAGTGAGCCTTAGTCCACTGGGATTTTCATCGTCTAAATCGGATTCATTCACAAAGTCCCTTGTCCTACAGATTTCCTTTCATTTAAAGCTGCAAAACAGTCAATAAGGCAACCTGAGTGTCAGATACCCGTGTTATCTGTTGTATGACTATTAGAATTCAGAATAACACAGCGGATACTGACCTTTACATTCATAGATACACCTCAGCTGTCACCATTTTATGCCTTAACGGCACAGTGAACTTTACTCAACCTCCCAGCACTGTGCAGCCATTTGAGTTTTAGTACTGTGTCATAAAACTGCATCGACTCAGGGTGGACGATGGCGCCTTTTGGTTTTTTAATCCTTATGGGCCAAATCAATGTCTTTTGTTACTGCTCCTTATCGGTTCGGGGCAGAAGTCGGTCGTGCGGCGTGAAGGTTTTGGAGGGCGTTTACTGCCCTGCCTACGGTCTGAATGAATGTGAGGCAAAAGGTGTGTGTTGGAGACGGGGGGGTTCTCCATTAAAAGAGCAATAAAACTCAATAATCGTCCCATCGGAGTGCAGTATGGCCACAGGCTAAACACAGACAGGCGGCGTAATTAACTCTAAGCAGCCTTCACAACTGCATAGATCTCTTTAAATAGAGGAGCTAATGGCTATTGGGCGCTGATCTGATTTTGCCATTGGGACCTGATGGAATTGCGCTCGGGAGGTATAGGAGAATTTGAAAGCTGTGGGAAGGCAGAGAAAGTGTGAGAGAAGCAATTATGATTTCTGCAGGATTGGGACTAAAATGCTGACAATGAACTGAGCAGATTTTAGCTTGCATCTGGCTTCAAATTGTGAGAGAAACCAACCTTCATCACTGTAACTCACAGTGATGTGGAGTGAGAGGCGGGATAGACAGAGTGTGGAAGCTGAGAGATGCCAATTAGGTTTTATTACGGCCGTTTATGCATGATGTAATTATTTTGGTTCATTTTACGTCTCTGCACAAAGTTCATTTAACAGAGATTTCTTTCATGCATGAAGGAAAGAACGTTTTGCTGATAGATGTGTTTTGGAGCACTGAATATAGTTTATGGCTTCTCAAAGCTGGTTATTTTCTGGTTAGAGATGGTCATCAGTTGGTTTTCCAAAACATGGCTACCAGTTTAAGTTAGTTTTATGAGCATGGGAATGACTGACAAGATCTCTGTAGATCTCTCTTAGACTGCATGAGATAAACTAGATGCCAAATGGAGCCTTTGTTTCTCAGATGTTTCTCTTGAGAAAAAGACACCAGTAATCTTTCATACATCTTTTCTAGAGTGTCAGAAGTGAAATGCAAAAACTTACTATTAAATTATTCAGAATTTATATCCTTGTTAATTTTATACCAAACTTTAAAAAAAGGTGTAAGATTTACTTTAAGACTATTTTTGTTTAGAAATTGCTATTAAATTTCACAATAATAATAATAATAAATTAATGATCTAAAACATACATCAGTAATTTTTTCTTTACAGTATAATTATTTTTTTCTTTTCACAGTTTACTCTACACTTCATGTATGCCGTATGTTTTACATATGTGTCTGTAGAAACATTTTAGACAAAGTTTAGGATACAAATTAAACATCCCCTAAAAGACAAACCTAAATAAATAAAATGTTCCATTGGATAAAGTCTAATATTCAAATTTTGATGACACTTTATTTAGACATTATGCTGAGAATGCTAAACTGCAGCTAGCAGTCATTGAATTTGTAGTAGACTGCTTAATATTTGCTACTTTTTGTTTTGTTTTGTTTTTTTGATGGTCTTCCAACATGCATTCTACTGAAGTAACTTTATTAGTATGTAAACTTATTCTAATACAGTGGGTGGAAAAATTATTTGATCCCCTGCTGATTTTGTACGTTTGCCCACTGAAAAAGAAATGATCAGTCTGTAATTTTAATGGTAGATTTACTTTAACAGTGAGAGACAGAATAACAACAAAAAAATCCAGAAAAACGCATTTTAAAAAAGTTATAAATTGATTTGCATTTTAATAAGTTAAATAAGTATTTTATCCACTATCAGTCAGCAAGATTTCTGGCTCCCAAGTGTCTTTTATACAAGTAATGAGCTGAGATTAGGAGCGCTCTCTTAAAGGGAGTGCTCCTAATCTCCGCTTGTTACCTGTATAAAAGACACCTGTCCACAGAATCAAGCAATCAATCAGATTCCAAACTCTCCACCATGGCCAAGACCAAAGAGTTGTCCAAGGATGTCAGGGACAAGATTGTAGACCTACATAAGGCTGGAATGGGCTACAAGACCATCGCCAAGCAGCTTGGTGAGAAGGTGACAACAGTTGGTGTGATTATTCGCAAATGGAAGAAACATAAAACAACTATCAATTTTCCTCAGTCTGAGGCTCCATGCAAGATCTTACCACGTGGAGTTTCAATGATCATGAGAACGAGAACTGAGTTTAAGTGTTGTGGTCAGATGAGACCAAAATCATGCTCTTTGGCATCAACACAACTCACCATGTATGGAGGAGGAGGAATGCTGCCTGTGACCCCAAGAACACCATCACCACCATCAAACATAGAGGTGAAAACATTATGCTTTGGGGGTGTTTTCTGCTAAGGGGACAGGAGAACTGCACCACATCAAAGGGACGATAGACGGGGCCATGTACCGTCAAATCTTGGGTGAGAACCTCCTTTTCTAAAAAAACGGGTCGTAGATGGGTATCCCAGCATGACAATGACCCAAAACACATGGCCAAGGCAACAAAGGAGTGGCTCAAGAAGAAGCACACTAAGGTCCTGGAGTGGCCTAGCCAGTCTCCGGACTTTAATCCCACCGAAAATCTGTGAAGGGAGCTGAAGGTTTGAGTTGCCAAACGTCAGCCTTGAAACCTTAATGACTTGGAGAGGATCTGCAAAGAGGAGTGGGACAAAATCCCTCCTGAGATATGTGCAAACCTGGTGGCCAACTACAAGAAACATCTGAACTCTGTGATTGCCAACAAGGGTTTTGCCACCAAGTACTGTCATGTTTTGTGAGGGGGTCAAATACTTATTTCATTCATTAAAATGCAAACCAATTTAGAACTTTCTTGAAATGCGTTTTTCTGGATTTTTTATTTACTTTTATTTATTTATTTTTTTATTCTGTCTCTCACTGTTCAAATAAACCTACCATTAAAATTATAGCCTGATCATTTCTTTGGCAGTGAGAAAACATATAAAATCAACAGGGGATCAAATAATTTTCCACCACGGTAACCCTGATATGAACCTCAAACTAACACTCTACTAATACATTATTGAGAATTAGTTGACATTTAGATGCAAAGGTACTTACTGTTAGTAAAATGCGGTCTATCAAAATAAAGTGTAACCTAACTCCATGTGAAAATGTCATTAGGTATGTGTACATGCACTAATTGTTTTCAGTCGGAAAGAATCCAATCTGATTTCAGATTCTCAGTGTTCTTTTTATGTACCCTAAACACTGTATTCCAATTTAAATATTTGTTTACATGTGCACTACATGTATTCCAAACAAAACTTCAGCACATGCTCTGCCCCCAGTCACTGTGTCCAGAACCAGAGAGATTTTCTGTGATAATGTTACTAGAGCTTTCATAAGCACATCATTTTTGCCTTGAAGACATATCTAAAAATAAAGCTGAGAAGCTGTGTTTGTGTGTGTGTGTGTGTGTACAGTATATATATATATATATATATCAGAAGAGCTTATTTATTAAAAATAAATAAGTCTCCAAAAATGATTCAGTCTCCACTGATCATTTTATAAGATGGTGAGACATAAATAAACATATGCATGTCTGTATGACACAAAAACATGCATCACGGCACTGTGTATTTGTAAAATCTGATACAAAAAAAAAAAAATTGCATTCAAGTGTTTACATGCTTTTTCCTGTTGACTGGATTATTTCAGGTCTACATCACCCATTTCAAATTGATTGAAATTTCATTAGCAGTTTTTTTTTGAGTGCACATAAACATTGCATCTCCTTTTATTCTACCATCAACTATCTTTGAAAGAGAGCTGGCCTCAATGCAATGAAAATCACATTTTTATTTCCTAAATGCCAGTTTTGATATTCTATAGTGCTTATACAATTCATATTTTCCAATTTGTAAAATGCACCAACATTCAATAAGTAATTACATTTATTAATAAGAATAATCACAACACTTATTCATCCAAGTAAATCAATAGAAACCACTGATCAGAGATCATTAATGATCAGGATCGTTAGCTGAGCTCTAGGCTGTCTATAGTTGCCAGGCAACTGAGCGCATTGATATAAAATTCAATTGATTTATGGTCACAGATGTGTGTATATAGGCTATTTTATTATGTCTTTGAACGTGCCTCGTGCAATCAGATTTTACAGCTCAGATATCTTTTCTATTATCAAAGCACAGTGAGGTGTTGTAGGCCAGATTTCAGGTGAAATCAGGTTTAAAAATTGTTCTTAATTACAGAAAATCAATATTTTCTAGACTGTTCCTGAGAGCGGAGTTTCACACAGGGCAATGTCACCTTCGCCTGATTGCGATGTTGTTTCAAAAGGGAAATATGGGAGATGGCTCATGTTCATTCCACTTCAAACATATTCAGATACTTTCAGTGACAGTATTCCATAATAAGTGCACGAAAGTCTTGACAAAATGGCAGAAAACTGCTGCTTACCCTCAAGCTCAGTTGTACCTTTTGCGCTACTGATCTTCATTGTTTCCTCAGTATTTGTCATGCCTGCAGGATATAGTCATGACAGGCATTTCAGGACTGGTGCAGACTGCTATTTTGGCACATCTCTTCATTGAGTTTGCTCGTGAATCGCATTAGCGCCGTGGGAAGATAAAGCCATGTAATGGTGCATAAAGCGATACAGATACGTTCATTAACCCGAGGGTCGTTCCTGAAAAGAGAACAGCCCGTTATCTAATGATGGTATTGTTCTATTTGAAGGCTGGGGCTGTCGTTTGTTGTTTAGCATTATTCACCGCAGTGTACATCTTTTTTTCTTTCTCTGTGTTTGTGTGCGTTTTTTATTTTCTTTTTTCTGTCTTTTCTTTTTCTTTTCAGGCAATTTCCTTCTATCGCAGCTGCAAATAGCAAAGGATAATTCAAAGAGATGTGAAGGGTGTTCAAGCCATGATATGTTATAATTACCTCACATTCATTATTACACGTTTATATTCTGAATAACATAGCTCTGAAAAAAATCTTAGCAAGAATCCTTGTGTAAACACAGTGGTATTGAATAGGTAGGCATCGGTAGGCATATTAACCCTTGTGAAAAAGTGTTTCTTACCAATGTTTCTTAAAGGGGTTATATGATGTTGCTAAAAAGAACATTATTTTGTGTATTTGGTGTAATGCAACGTGTTTACACGGTTTGAGGTTCAAAAAACACATTATTTTCCACATACTGTACATTATTGCTGCTTCTTTCTGCCCCGCCTTTCTGAAACGCCTCGATTTTTACAAAGCTCACTGTTCTGAAAAGCACTGTGTGCTCTGATTAGCCAGCTATTCAGTGCGTTGTGATTGGCCAAATACCTTAAGCATGTGACGGAAATGTTACGCCCCTTACCATATTGTGATGCTGTGTCCCGGCGCAACAAGATAAAAACAATAAAACCCATTATAAACGAGGCATTTGTTGCATCCGGTGAGGACATAATTACTGATTGTAATGGTTCATGCTGTCTTATTATGTGTTGCGTCGCACCGCGCAAACATAACACCATATCTGCATTTGTGATCGTAGAAACGCCAACCAAGCGTTACTCTACACTGCCCAAAATGTGCGTTTAAACAGTCAGTAGCAAATTCTTTAACAATGAAAACGTACTTACAGGCTGTGAGTCAGACGTGCCAGACTGTCCTTGCAAAATTGGAGCTGCCCCACTTTATAGAAACAGCATTTGTGCACAGCTGGCATTGTAGGCTACTCTCCCAGGTTCAGGAAACAGTCCTCCAAGTACACTACAGGTGCACATTCAATACAATTAAGCACACTTTTTTTCACAAGGGTATCTTAGTTCCCAATCTGTATTGAATTTATTTATTTATTTGGATGATTTTGACATTGTGATTGGAGCCTACATGGAACAGCATCAGATGTATGCCTGGGATGCCTAGGAAGTGCCAGGGTAGGCAGCTTGCTATAGGTTTAGGAACAAAGTCTAAATTCTCCAGTGAGGAAGACCCCTGAGGAATGAAGGAGTTGTTATAGTTCCCGGCTGTTTAGTTAGCTTAGTGGCAGGGCAGCTTATCTGATTAGAGTGTGTTTGCCTGACCTCTGCCTCTCTAATGTATTCCACGCTGAGGTGTCTTGGACTGAGAGCGTGTGTTGGCATAGCTGCATAATATGGAGTAAAGCTCTGTGCTGCACACACACACAGATGTGTGTTTGATTATGAGATGAAGACCTCCTCCCCAGCTGCTGGTGCTTCACTGGTAACTCTTTGATTGACTGAAGATTGTTTTGATGGATAGGAGCAGTTATGGCAGGTCACTAACAGAATCAAGCCTTTTGATTGGATGATTGACTGCTTTGTTCATGCCAATGACTGATGATTTGTTTGACTGGAAATTAGACTCCAGCATACTTGGAAAGTTTCTTCAGAGTAATGCATGACTATATATACTAGAGTATACTATATATACACTATACATACTGGATTAAATTATATTCCATATACCCATAGATGTTCTATATACACATGTATATAAATGAAAACATAGTAAATAATATCAAATGCATTTAAAAAGTGAATTATGTCTTTTTATCTCAAATTTTAATATTCTCAAGTTTGTTATGTGTGGGATGACGGTCAGTCAGTCCCAAACACTCTGTCTGTGAATGTAGCCTTTGGCAAAGACACTCTACCTCATTTTGGTATCTCTTCAGGGCAACAGACTACCTGTCCCCCCACACTGTGGAGAGATATCGCTTCCCCCAGGCTTTAATGACTCTTCCATTATTTTCCACTCTGGTCTCGTAATGACCCCTTATTATGCTGTTTGGACACAAACTGGAGTGACAGCACTGCAATTAAGAGTCACAGAGGACTTTGAATAACCCTGCAGACCACCTCAACTTGCTGTGCACAAGCTTTACAGGCCAAAAACTGTCACGTCCCTCCCCCAAAAACATGTTCTGTGATCAGAATCCTGGAATTTTGGCTGGAGTTTTAAGACTCATGTGATGTGTGTTTCACAGACCTACATTCAGAATTTCCGGTATTCAGTTTATATGCATTCTTGAATTGAAAGTCAGTGCTATAACCCTTTGAATTATTATGTAAATAATATTCTTTAAAAAATATATATATATATATTTAAGTGTGAATTTATTATGCTGATTTCAGCTCATGTATTATAGTTAGTGCTGTCATGCGATTAATCGCAATTAATCACATCCAAAATAAGTTTTGTTTACATAATATATGTGTGTATACTGTGTATATTTATGATGTATATATAAATGCACACACATGCAGTATAATAATAAATAAATAAATATTAACCCTCTTGCTGTGTTCTAGTCCTTTTGATAAGGAGAGCATTTTCTTTCAACCAAAAATGCTAGTTAACCCATTAATGTTATCAAATTGGACTATATCTTCCCAACTTTGCTCACACAGAGCATAACACTTTTCCCCAAAAATATTTATAATTTTTGTATTTCTTGGTCATTAAAAGGCTCAGTCGTCTGAATTTATGTACCTCAGTTTTGAAGTGAAAAGGCATTAATTATGAATATTTTTGGAATTGTTCATTCAAAGACTGGTGCATAATTTCAGAAAAAAAGAGAGACACAAAACTTGTACTAACTGAAAGAAAACAAGTTGACAGTGAGGCTGATGCCTAATCAGTTCCTAAAAGAAACACAAAAACATATTTTGAAGCACCAAACAACACTGAACCTCACTGGCTTTCAGTGTATGAACAAAAACATCCTTCAAAATATCTTTTCTGTTTTAATTAGCTTAATCAGTGAGACTTCCTTGGTCAGCCTGCTTCAACATAATGGGAATACAGGTCAGCTGACCCTTCTTTTCTGGTAAATAGCTTTGCTAGGTTAGGCAATACCAAACCAGCTCTAACCAGCCAAGACCAGCATTCCTACAGTTAATTATTTTTTTTTTTTTTCCCTACAAGTTGTCTTTCTCCCCTCTATATAGAGTCTCTATATAGAGTCTATGGCCTGCACACTGATCACACTTTCTCAGCTGGAGCTCTGAGATGTGCTATCCTCAGTTCAACAGGCTCTTATTGTAGGTAGGAGGACACAATATGTCTCTGCATAGAGAGAAGCAGTGAGAGATAAAGCATGTTTAATTTACAGCCAAACAAACCTGTGAGTCAGAGCTATGTGCTAAAAGGACGACTCCCGCAGAGCACAGATGCTGTAGCAACTCATGATTTGTTCACCGCACGTTCCTGAGTTTGACCTTTCTTTGAGTCGTCCTCAATCAATATCAATAATCTTACTTGTTAAATTGCACCCAAACAGACTGAGGTGCATTAAAATTGCATTTTTAAGTGGTGGAAACATATCTCGATACATCTTTCAAGTGTACCGTAGTTGTGTGCGGGAGTGAGTACATTGACTTCACCTTTGCACCTGAGTTACACTGTAGCCTCACTTTATGTAATATTTTAAGTACAACAGAGGCTGCATATTTAATGTGGCATATAAGGTTGAAAATCAGTCTAACAGTGTTTATTACCTTCTGTTACAGGTTTCAGAAAGGGTGAAAGTAAAGAGATTACTCAGTCTGGGTCAGCAAACACGTCTCCTCTGCATCATAGAGATTCCAGGACGCATTCTGGTGAGTCATCAGTGGAGGTTTATTTTTTATTATCTGAAAATTTATTCTGAAGGCCTTTCGCATAGTTTTTTTCAATGATAACTAGTAAAGCATCATGCTGTGTACAAGTCACGTGTTGTGAGGCTTGTCGCTAATGACCCCATTAGCTGCTGACCTATTTGCTGACCAGATTACTGGACAATTTGCATGACTATATAGGCGTGAAAATGAACAAGATGGGTGGAAACTGATCTGTGCATCTAAATAAAATAGGGTGCCAGTGGTAGGTGTATTAAAAAAAATAAATAAATGAATAAATAAATAAATATATATATATATATATATTATCATCAAATATATAGTTTTAATATACAATTTAGATGTTTTTCCTTGCATAATTGAGACAATCAGTCCAGGACTATCATTGTGTCAGTTGCAGAAATGCAAGATGAGCCAGACTCTCTCTCTGTCTGGGAAATGGCACCTGTAAAAAAGAAGGATGGACACATTGTGCTTATTACCAACATTTTTTATGTTTTGGTGGCTTACTATGAGGAATCTTTCCAGCCCAAACTCATGAAAAATAAGTTCCAGTGGCAATATTTTTGCAGAAATTATATTATGTTGCTTTTCACATGTTTAGTGGAGGCTCAAAGTGAACTGTCCAGTGAGTGATGGTAAAAAGCATGTTCAGTTTTCGGCAAAACAGATAAACATGCCTGTTTAGTGGCACTAAAGGGTTAATGCCCTAATGCATTTGAAACCGTGAGCTAAAAATGCATTTGTTCAAGCAACCATCTCATTTTGCCTTGCTTTAAGATGGTTTGGCTCTTTTGTCAAACCATGTTTCACAGGATTTGTACCCGTCACAAGTGCAATGCTTTACCAGGTGCTCAGGGGCAAGTTTACTATGTTGGAAAAGACACAAATACAGAGCTGGCTATGCACACACTTCAAAGTGTATTAGTTTACAAAACATGGTAAATAAATAAGTATTTTGACATGATAAGATAGAAACTGCACAGTATAATTCTGTATTAATTGATAACCTGCCCCTTTAAACATAATCTGTGAAAAGGAACAAAAGTTGGTGTTTCATTTTAGCTGGAAATTTCTTTTGACTAATGAAGTTTTTGGAAGAAATGCAAGATTGGAAGATTTTCTTCACATGCTGATTGTTTTTATTTTGATCTTGTTAAGTTGCTGGTCAGCAAATGTTTTGGAATTTTTCCTTTCTAAGCTCAAATATATTTCCTGTGCTTACTATGTAGTCTATGTTTAAGGTTTAGTGTCCGCACATCTTACTTAGCAGCCCTGTTGTGATGCAGTCTGCAAAGCTTTCATGTGGAGGTCAAAGTGGCAAATGATGATTGTGTCGAAAGATGTGTTGAAGCTCTGACATGAGTCATGCGCAAGGGCATTACAAATGAAGATTTAAAAAACAATACCATGTCAGTACGTCAAATGTTAAATAAAGCCACAGCTTATTTGCTCAGAATCAAGCTCATCATCGTCCTTCCTTAAGTGGTTGTCAGGGAAACAAATTACTGCAATACTAAAGTCCTAAACAACTCACTTAAATGTTATGTTTTGCCATCTAAAGGACAGAGATGCACACTTATATACTTTTATATCCATAAACAAACAATCCGTGCAACTGGAACATTTAAGAGGGTGCATTAGCCAAGCTCATGAAATATTGATTGTTGCGCATTATTTCATTTTATCTGTGATAATGGCTTTTGGGTGATTTGCTATCAAGGCTCTGTAGAGGATCTGATAGGTCTCCATTCAAGCTGTAGCATCATGTGGAATGGAGTTCATGTTACATCCGCTTTCAGGAAGAAGTGGATATTGAAATGTTTAGTGCTGATGTATTCGAAGCGGCTGACACTTCATCTGTTGCAAATTTGGTGTCTGTTCCATCAAACAGAACACAGTAATTCTCTTTTTGTGCTGGAACGAGGTTCATGCTGATGGTTTCTGGAGTGTGTAGGCAGGTTGCTAGAGAATTAGCGTGTGTGGAGGTTGTGCAGACCACAACCCACAGGCTGCCCTTGGCTTTGTGGAGGCTGACAAACAATAAAGGCTCCAGGGAGGGGGCAGAGAACCCTGCTGATAAATGCAGCTTAGACCGGCATGGATTTCCATGCTGGTCCAGGTTGGTCTGTGTGGGTTAGTGCTGGTAATGGAAGATCAACCCCTGAGCAACACAAATTTTCCTTGGTAACCAAAAAGACCTCCAGAAAGGACATGTTTCCCCAGAAAGACCATGCTGTTTACCTGTACTGTAAAACTTAGCTGGTAAAGTTGGTTTTTCTGATGAAACTAGTTTCTTTCCAGAAGTCTTGCTGGTTCCCAGAGGAAAGTGCACAGAGCGAACAGAGTGCAGTTGTTTTTCATGTAAGTATTAACTTTATCTTTATATCTCAGAAATAAGAACTGACACAACTTAGGGACAATATTTAAAGTAGAGATGATAATTGCATACTGTAAGCTATCAAATTTTGTTGATAGCACAACGCAGATGATTTATGGTAAAAACTTACTTTTGATGTTTTTTTTTTCTCCTGCCATACTTTTTCTGGATTTTCTTTTAAATAAAATGTTAGTAATCAAAAACATGCATTGATTGAAATCATGAAACGTCATGCAACTTAACAACAATTTATTTAAAGTTTAACAAACTTGCATTTTAGGCTCCTATGATATTTGGGCTGTTGCTTTTAAAAATCGCTTGAAGGTGGATATGCGAGCAGGTCAGAAACTATTTGCATTTGTGCAACTTGAGTTTGAAAGAGTACAAAGATGATGCAATTCTATGCTGTCCTGAGGAAAATGTCAGAAGACTCTGAGCTCTTCTTTAAGTATCAACTTTATTTCAGGTTCAACCTTAAAATTCCTTAGAATAAATGAAAATAGACACAACTCAGACAGCTTTTACTTAAAGTAAGAGTATAAAGCTATAAAATTAGCATAGCTTAGATCATTTGGCGAAGACTTTGGTGAGAAATATTGTGGAGTTCAATCTCTTAGGAGAAACGTATTAGATTATTGAGAGGTTTTTCATTTGCTCTCCATTTATTTTTCAATTCTGTCTAGTAGTAATCATGAAGATAGTTAAGAAGCTTAGTGGAAACATTAGCTCCTTGAAGTTTCTTGATGTCCTATTCAAACCTTATTTCGTCCTGCTCTGGCCTTTCACCTTTCACCATGTGTGAGTCAGCAGACCCTCTTGCACTCCCACAAGGTGTACTTCACATATAAGAAAAGGCCCTCCATATAATGGTCCAAATAAATCATGTTCTTAGAGCCCTTAGGGTTCAAAACAGGATGTGCTCTTTGGGGTGTTTTATAGCCATTTCCAGTTGTTAAAGGAACTTTTATCCCGGTCTCCCACCGGTACACCCTGTGTTAATACCTGGTGGTGTTCTCTTTCAACGCCAAATTGGATTGCTTAGGCCTTCGGCGGCAAAAGTCGGATAAGCGTGGCAGATGCAAGCTGTAAAGACTGTCCCAGGGCCGAGCTGGTGTGGAGCAGAGCTGTCTCTGACAGAATGAGAGATTGCAGTAGCTAGTTCAGATGAGCCTACTGGAGATCACTTTGTTTTGAAGGGCGGTGAAGAGGAGGGGAACGCACTGTGATTCATGCTCCCCTAATGGAAAGCTCTCAGTGCCCTGGAGTACACACTTCAGTACAACACACTCCCACTTTTCATCCAACTGAGAAGGTAGGGGAATAGGGAAAAAAATAATGGTGCATTTCCACAGATGCAGGCCTTATTAGCACTGCGTGATCTTTTGACATTCTGTTAACTCTACCTTCTGAAAACAAACAGTGGCCTGCAAGGCTGCTGCTGTCATCCTTTATCATAATTTGATGAAATTCATCACCGTTGGCCTAAAATGCAGCTTTGATCAAATGATAGAAATTCAAACAAAGTGTCTTATGCAAATGACTTCGGTTTGATGAAAAAAGAGACAGAAGCAGATCCTTTTTAGCCGTACCAGGTCAATTAATGGAGTTTTCAGCCATGTCTTAGTGGAAGAAGTGTTTCCTCCTCTTTCACTCACATAATTGAAGAACAAAGTCCTTGAAGAATTTGACTGACATGTGATCACTTGAACTCTTTCACAAGAATTGTGGCTAATAAGTGAATGCTTCAAATGGATTCGGACTCCTTTCAAGTGAACTCGGGTGATAGTCTGAGTCAAGGTTTGGCTAGTTAGCTTTGGAAGTCTGGAAGATGCCATGACTAATTATGCAGTTAAAAGAAACGCATATTGCTGTTATATTAAAATTATTAATAATATTAAGAAGAAGAAGAATTTATGTTAGTTTGATTTGAATTATGTTCATTTTATAGTAATAATAGTAAAAACATCAATAAAAAATGTGATAATAAGTATTTTAAATCCAGTAGGGCTAAATAAAAATATTTTAAAAAATGATAGGGAGTTTTGGTCCACTAAATTAGGTTCTTTTAAAGAACACTGTAGTGTCTGTTTTAGTACTGCTATTTCTTTGTCCTTGTGTATGATTTTATTTTTATCATTAGAAAACATGTCACGCCCAGTAATGTATCCTCAAACACGAGATGGCATCCAAAAGAGCTTTCATATCTGGAGTTCCTGATAGTGCTAACTGGCTCCTGTGAGATCCAGTAAAATCCTTCAACGTCTGAGCGGGAGTGTGTGTGTGTGCGTGCTATTGATGTGTAGTGGTGAAAGCGAGTTAGAGATGCTGTTTGTAAATGAGAGATGACAGTGTGAGACATGACAGCTCCCTCTCGGTTTTATCCGATTCGTATTTTTTATGTGCAAACAGGCTCATGAATAATGCAAAGGCAGGTTAAATGATGTCACAGATGCAGAATAAGCTCAGTGTTTGTTATTGATATGCATGTGCTGCTTCCGTGAACGTGGGTGTGTTTACTGTGAGGGGAAGTGAGTGCATGAAGCCTCCTGCTATTTTGTGGGCTATGAAACTGGGAGACATGCACGCCATGCACGGTTGGATAGCGAGATCGAGAAGATTCAAAGAGAGGAGTTAGTCTCAGCAGCCAGGGAAGTGGCGTCCCGGTAGATAGATAGTTAGTGAACCCAAAATCTGGGCGAAAGCAATATTGGCAGCTTCCGTTCCCCCGCTCACAATCTGCTGTCTGTTTACCAAGCTGAAGGCCAGGCTGCCTGCGCAAACTCCCAGGTTCAAAGACTGTTGTTATGTCGAATGGCTTCAGCTTTTCTTTGTGGAGAGTGAATGCATAAGAATATAGATTAAGGTCTTCTCAGGGTGAGATGGAAAGTCCTCTGACCTTCGAGACTGCCGACTCATTCTTATACAATAGACTTTTTAAACAGCTTGTGAATGTGTCTATCGACTTTCGTTGTGAAGCCTATGTAGCCTGATTGGATCTTGCGCCGCACCATCTGGGACCAGAACAAAAGATATTCTGCGTAAGTGGTCGTGATTAATTCTCAGAAGGTCACAGCAGATGTCCAGCAGAGCTACAGCCCTGGATTTGAGGTGTTAGCACTGCAGACCTTTCAAAAGCCTTCACAGCCACAGTCATATTATGTGTTCAGGTGCTGGTAGTTTGAGTCGCTTTCCCAGGCTGCTGTTGAGAACACATCAGCAGTCTGATTTAGATTTTTCCTATCAGAAATTGCATGACTGTGGGAGCCCAGCCAGGGACCAGTGGACATGAAGTCAGGAGATGAACCTTGCTCAATATGACAGATGGAGATGATACATTTGCATTTGTTATCAGTTTTTCAATCCTCACTCATTGGAAAAACATGCCTCTACCTATGTTTTTGCAAAACACTATACATATAGAAACCTATACATACAATTCACTGTAGTGTGCAGCTGAAAAGTGAACACTATTGGCAGTATAACACCAACAACATTTAACCATATTCACATAAGTTTTGATTATGGGGCAGTTTGCCAATTAACTATTTCCACCAGCAATCTATTATGCAGTAGGGGCGCTATTGCAAATCTTCTGAAATAATACAGACTTTTTAGATCAGTGGTTCTCAACCACGTTCCTGGAGGCCCCCCAACTGCACATTTTGCATCTCTCACACCCATTTTAGGGCTTGCAGTCTCTACTAATGAGCTGATGATCTGAATCAGGTGTGTTTGATTAAAGGAGAAGTCCACTTCCAGAACAACAATTTACAAATAATGTACTCACCCCCTTGTCATCCAAGATGTTCATGTCTTTCTTCAGTCTTAAAGAAATTATGTTTTTTGAGGAAAACATTTCAGGATTTTGCAAGTTTAAATGAGGCTTCAAATGATCCCAAATGCAGTTGTAATTTGGGATCGAGGAAGAAGGGTCTTATCTAGCGAAACGATCGGTTATTTTCATAAAAATAATAAAATTTATATAGTTTTTAATGTCAAACGCTCATCTTGTCTTACTCTTTCTGAACTCTATGTATTCTAGCTCAAGACAGTTAGGGTATGTCGAAAAACTCTGACCGTATTTTCTCCCTCAACTTCAAAATCATCCTATATTGCTGTTTTACCCTTTTTGTTAAGGGTGTTTGATTTTCTTTGCATGTTCACTTTGCAAAGACTGGGTCGGAACTTCTGTTGCGGTGTAGGATGATTTTGAAGTGATTTTTAAATTGAGGGAGAAAATACGAGTTTTTCAACATACCCTAACTGTCTTGAACCATAATACACAGAGTTCAGGGAGAGTAAAACAAGACGAGCGTTTGAGATTAAAAAGTATATAGATTGTATTATTTTTATGAAAATAACCGATTGTTTCACTAGATAAGACACTTCTTCCTCATCTAGGATTGTTTACAACCGCATTTGGGATCATTTGAAGCCGCATTTAAACTGCATTTTGGAAGTTCAAACTCGGGGCACCATATCAGTCCATTATATGAAGAAAAATTCTGAAATGTTTTCCTCAAAAAACACAATTTCTTTGCGACTGAATAAAGAAAGACATGAACATCTTGGATGACAAGGGGGTGAGTACATTATCTGTAAATTGTTGTTCTGGAAGTGGACCTTTAAGGAGACATGGAAAACATGCACTGTTCAACTTTTCTGAAAAAAAAAACAAACACCCTGCATCAAGCGCCTTTTTGACAGCTGACCAATGACAAGCCAGTAGTGAGACTTGTCATTTCCATAACAAGAACAACAAGAATAAAATAGAGAAGGTGCCGGTTCGGGTTCAGGCGTCCCTTTTTAAAGTCCCGGCTCGCAGACCCTTTCCGATCCCGTCCCCCCTCTCTCTCTCCCACCTCGCTTCCTGTCTAAATACCTATCAAATAAAGGCAAAAATGCCAAAAAATAAAAAACAAAAGCCAGCGCAAGAGCGAGCTTTCTCTTTTCTCGACATTCATAGTGTTGCAGCTGTTGTTATAGCAACAAAAGAAGCCCTCAGCTGCAACACTGCCAGAATTTTTTTTTTTTTTTTTTACTAAAAAAGCGTCCTTGTCAACTTTTTCTTGTCAAAAAAGACGCCAAGTGTGAACATAGCCTTAATCATCATTCTGAATCTGATCCAGATGTATCTTTGACAACAATGCTATTTTCTCAGCTTTTTGTTCAAAGTGTTGCTTTTTAATGAAACTTACCCACATTCAACTGGAGATAAAAAAGAATGCATTAAGCTAGAATAAAACTGTTTGTTTTGTTTAAAAGCAGAGGCCCCTTTCTTTATTTGATATACATTATGTTCAAATAGTCATACAACAAAATCTAAACGTTTCGTGAAAATGATAAAAAATGCTGGTGCTGACTAGCACCTTTGTTAAAAAATGCTGGAAGGGAAAGAGTTAATAGACTTATTACCGCCAGAAGAAGCATTACGTCAGCTTTGGTTGTGAAATGCCATTGGCTCTTGTGTTCGTTTAGCGTCTTGCTAAACAAGTTCGGGAGTATTTTTTTTTAATATGATATGTGTAGGAGCGAGATTCAGCCATTAAAACCTTACGATTTACTCTGTTCTTCGCATAAAGATATCAGAGGACCTGGAATGCAACATGACTTGTTTGTAATACTTTTATACTGTTTTTTTTTTATGGTCAGGTTTTGCAATAAATATCTGTCGCTGTAGTGATGATGTTCTTTGATAATGTTATGCTGCTTTTAGTCTTATGCTGGAGCTGGTTTCGGGCAATGAAACTAAGTATGTAAATAATTAAATACATTAGCACAATAATATCATGTGTTGTTGATCTCGCAGGCTGAGGATAGGACTCAACACTACTGTAGCATATTATTTACTCACTCCATGCATCCTAGTTGTATATGACTTCCTTCTTTCAGATGAATGCAATCGGAGTTATATTAGAAATTTATCCTGGCACTCCCAAGCTTTAGAATGGCATAGAAAAGTGTTTCTCCTCATCAGTCCAATACAAGTCCAATAATATGCGTCCATCCATAATAAAAAAATGCCTCACACGGCTCCGGGGGGTTAATAAAGGCCTCCTGTAGCGAATCGATGCACTTTTTTGTAAGAAAAATATCAGTATTTAAAACTGAAGAATCACTTTAATGTAGCTTGCACTAACAGTTGTACACAGAACTTGCTTCTTTGACAAGGGTGTGGCAGTACTGAAATACTGCCTAAGCTGTTCGCCAATCACAACACATTTAGTTTTTCGGAAGGCGGGCCTTCATTAAACCCAGAACTAATCGAGCCATATTTGCCAGAAAAGTATTGTAAAAATGTCAATTATGTTAAAAAATAATGCGTTTTTTGGACCACCAAGCATGAAAGCATGTTCTAGTGCACCCCCAAAACAAAATCAAGACTTTGTAAAAGGGCATAATAGGACCCCTTTAATATATAAATACAATTTAAAAATATGTATGTACACATTAAGTACACTGAATCAAATGATTGATTTAAATGGAAGTACAGAGTAGTTAAGGCCACCTAATATAAAGTGGGACCCAAGATGCTTCTGACCTTTTTATCTACCAGCAATAAGGGTTAAAGGTCACATGTAGCTAATGAAAGGGGTGTTGAGCTAATGGATGGCTTCACCACAAAAATTTCTCACACGCTCAGTACCCCTCAGCTACATATGACCTTTCACCCTTTATTTGTTGGGCGTGAGAAGCTCTGAAGAATCACGGTGCCAATAACTAATAACAATCTCCATCTGTCATATTGAGCGCATGCTCAGCATTTTCATCTCCATCCCTGGCAGGGTTCCCACGGTCATGGGAACAATGGGAAACGAGGGAATTTTAAAATGACTTGGAAACTGTAAAGCAGCTCTAAAAGGCAATAGTGTTGTTATTCAGCTTAATTCAGTTCAGTGTGGATTCAATAAAAGTGTCAATGTTATGTTAAAATAATATGGATTGATTGCTAGATTGATATCTAGTAAGTAATTTTTAAACATTCATATTCAGTAATCATCACTGAATAATTTCATGGAAGATTCTTGGAAGGTCATTGTGTGAGAGCCCTGCACTGGCCAATCAGCTGCTAAGATCTCATAACACCTCCCCCCTCACCATGGCAACAAGTTTGGTAACTATGGTCAACCTTTCAAAAAGCATCCTTCTTAATTAGAGTGATTAGCACAATTAGCAAGAGATGTAGGCATAAAGAGGACATTCTTTTCTGTATAATGAAGCAGTTTGCTTAATGCGATGGTTAGTCTCGTTTAAGAGTTTAATAAGACTCTGGCGTGGACGTGTGGGTGTATGGCGAATTGATTAAGTTCACTCAGTGGAGGTAAGATGCTGTCTGTGTTATTTTAGTCATGTGTGAGGTCTCAGATGCAGTCGCCGTTCAGGATGCAAGCAGCTGACGCGGCGATTGGGTGAAACTCTATTTAGAAAAGCTGTCTGGAGCCGAAGATTGGAGTGACCGCAGACCGAAAAGAGACAGTGCTTAGTAGAGTTTGCTAACCCGCAAGCCAAGCTCTCCTGCTTCTTATCCTGGACTTGTCAGGACTAAATAAATTGTCACTTTTCTATCAGCTTTATGTGTGTGTGTGTGTGCTTGCGTGTGTCAGTATTGATTATTTTCGCTCGACACATCATGGTCCTCAAGCAATATTCCGTTCCTGTCGGCTATTGAGAGTCCAGGCGAAGCACAATGGCGTGTGTTTTGGAGACTTTATGACCTCTTGACCTTTGCAAATCCTCTGTGGTGGGCTAGGTGTAATATGTCTTGTTGTTTTGTCATGTGAAAGCCCCCCTGTCCTGACGGCCCTCACGAGTTTGTTCACACTCAGGCAGGAGGATTAGAGAGTGTTTTTACTGCAGGTTGGCACTGTTAACATCATTTCCTACATGACTCCATGACTCACAAAATGTGCTGGTATGTGTATTCTGGCGAGAGAGGAAAACTGATGAACAGAATATAAGTGAAATGGTGAGAAAATTCATACGGCTAGTGTCAAACACAGTGTTTTAGTGGATATAGTAGCGGACAACAGAGGAAACTCTCCAGATGATTCAGTGTTTATCCCTCACACAATGACTAAACCGGAGATTAGTCCTTAAATGCTAAGCTCTGGGTTTCTACAGCTATTATTTTTCAGTGAATTCGTCACAGAGATTGTGATATTGTGTTCACGAGGATTATAAATATGCAGCTGTCGCAGCCATAAACACATGTGCGCCAACGCGTTGGGTGGTGCTGCTCATGTGAGCTATGCAAGTTCAGCTTGTGTTGTTTCATGATTTATAATTTATAATGCTTTATTTCCTCCAGAATGTGCTGTTTATTCCTTACTATCTGTGAAAAGAGAAATCATATTTTGAACACTTAAAATGAAGTCTGTTATGTTTAATGGTACATTTATTTCTCTAATAATTTACTCATGAGAATTGGAGGAGTAAATACGCTACTGTAATGAAAATCATTTTTAAAAACTGTGGAAAAGTTGGCACTGGTAGCCTCGTGGTTAGTGCGCCGACATATACAGCGCAGCACTGTTGGGGCAACCCGAGTTCGATTCCTGTCTCGAGGTCTTATGCCGATCCCACCCCCTTCTCTCTACCCACCACTTTCCTGTCATCTCTCTACTGTCCTATCTGAATAATAAAGGAACAAAAAGACCAAAAATATAACTAAAAAAAAAACTGTAGAAAAAGCAAATGCTTTTGCATTGTTATATTATTTTCATGACAGTTAACCATATTAAACCTAGGCATTATTAAATCAATTAAACATTTTTTCCCAAATTTCATGTTTTCCATTTAAATTGATCTGGGTTCTGTTTTAGTTTAATGCATTTTAATAATAAAAAATCTAACAAATTGAATTTATAAAACATTAACAATTTAAGTTATTAAACATGTTTTATCTTTTCATAAATTCTTTATATTTTTCTAGATTCTGTTTTATGATTTAATAAAAATGTGTTATCAAAAATGGTAATCAAATGAATGCCTAAAACCTAATTTATTTAAGTAAATGTCATTTAATTTTTAAATGTAATTGAATTGTTTAAAATGTAATAAAATTCAAATTAAACATTTTTATTTTTTTTATATATATAAAACAAAAAGCTGCAAAATACAGGTTTATTGTAGGAGTTATCAGGAAGGAACGCCACAAACGCCAGCGTGTTTGTCGTCCTCAGAAGTTTTAAATTAAAACATGGACAAAAAATGTATGATGATGTCTGATATTCCTTAAAAATTGTATTTTAACAAATTGTATTATGATTTTTAGCATTATTACTTTGAAAAATACATTCTACTGTAAAATAGTTAACCATATTAAACCTAGGCATTATTAAATCAATTAAACATTGTTTCCCCAATTTCATGTTTTCCATTTAAATTGTATTGTCATAAAAAGTTTTGAAATTACTGAACTTTTAATTTATCAGGTTGTAGAATGATTGTGGAATATTTGAAATGACTAATTATTTATACATCTTAGTATAATGAATGCTGATTTAAATAAAAATTATTGTATTACACTAATATTTAATGAGTATCTAAACAAACTAAATGTTTATGTATATTTGTATTTTTAGTTATATAAGTAAAACATTTATATGTTTATTTATTTATATAAATAAAAAAATAGTATCTAATTATCATTGAAAAAATGACAAATAAAATCTGTGAAGAAAATAAATCAACTTTTTTGAACGTGAGTTTCACTATTAAGTGTTTTTTTTATTTCTTTTTTCTTTTTTTGCAGTTCATTAGTACTTATAAAGCACCTATTCTGCATGACCATATTCTACATCCCTAATCCTACCCAATACCTGAATTTAACAAATACCTTAATAACTATTAATAAGCAGTTAATTAGGAGTTTACTGAGATAAAAGCTGTAGTTAATGCTTTGTTATTAGCGAGAACTGGACCTGAGCATGACCAAGCATTTTTTTTTTCATTAGGTTCAATCAGTGTATTTACAAAAAAAAAAATGTCTAAAAGGCCACTGTGCATGTTGAAGTGATTCATCAGTCGCAGCCATATATTGCTGTAGTGTGTGTGCGCAGTGGCTTAAACAGTTGTTAGAGAAACCCAATCCTCCCCATTCTATTCTACCACACCCCTCCTCCTCAAGCACAGGACTCCCCTTGGAGTGATAAATTAGTCCCATCTCCCTCCATGGTGTCTTGGTTTACTGTCACACCTTCCAGTTCCACCCCCAGGCTTCTCCAGTGACCTTTACTTCCTTAATGAGGAGAAAACATGAGGTGTTAACTTATCAAACATTCATTTAACTGTCATCTTATCCTCAGGACAACTGAGGCAGGGCAACACTGGTGCAGCTTTATTGGGAGGAAGAATGACCATCTCTAGGCAATCTCACAATAACCAAATATTGGTGAATAAATAAATAATAATGTATGGTATAATGTGATTTCTCAGTTGAAGTTAGATTGGATTGTTTGGTTAACTGGGTTAATAGCACTGGCTAATATTTTTTGACTATATTACTATATGTTTTGATGAATAATTAGGAGGTGTCAGCTACAATGTTGTAACCTGGTGCAAGATTGACACTAACCATTCAAAATGCAACCAGTGATTGGCAGACAATTCACATGACATGTGCATTGTTTGCTTTGCATTAACAGCTCCAACTTCACACATAAGTGATTTTAACACATTGTTTTGCATCTCTAACGATGTCTTTTAAAGTACAAAACAAGAGACGTTAAAAACTATCAAACTTTATGGTAACACTTTATTTTAAGGTGGCAGGTATACACACATGTACATTACATGTACTTACTATCTCTATTTTAATTTCATTTTGTTACATTCATTATTAATGGAGTTTTAAAGGAGAAGTCCACTTCCAGAACAACAATTTACAGATAATGTACTCACGCCCTTGTCATCCATGATGTTCATGTTTTTCTTTCTTCAGTCGTAAAGAAATTATGTTTTCTGAGGAAAACATTTCAGGATTTTCTCCATATAATGGACTGATATGGTGCCCCTAGTAAGAAGTGTCTTATCTAGCAAAACGATCGTTGATTTAAAAAAAATTATATATATATATATATATATATATATATGTCAAATTTAAATACTCTTTCATCTCAAACACTCATCTCATCTTGCTCTCCCTGATCTCTGTGTATTGTGGTTTAAGACAGTTAGGGTACGTCGAAAAACTCCAATCGTATTTTCTCCCTCAAAAATCATTTCAAAATCATCCTACATCACTGCAGAAGTTCCGACCCAGTATTTGCAAAGTGAACATGCAAAGAAGATCAAACACCCTTAACAAAAAAGGTAAAACAGCGAAATAGGACGATTTTGAAGTTGAGGGAGAACATGAGATAGGAGTTTTTCGACATACCCTAACTGTCATGAACTGGAAAAAAAAGATGTTTGTTTTTTTTTTTTTAAATGAAATAACCGATCGTTTCACTAGATAAGACGCTTCTTCCTCAGCTGGGATTGTTTACAACTGCATTTGGGATCATTTGAAGCCGCATTTAAACTGCATTTTGGAAGTTCAAACTCGGGGCACCATATCAGTCCATTATATGGAGAAAAATGCTAAAATGTTTTCCTCCAAAAACAAAATTTCTTTACGACTGAAGAAAGAAAGACATGAACATCTTGGATGACAAGGGGGTGAGTACATTATCTGTAAATTGTTGTTCTGGAAATGGACTTCTCCTTTAAGTAATTGATTGATTTTAAATTAAATGTTTATTATTATTAAAATAAATATTAGTATGCTTCCATTCAGTGTTTGTTTAGTATGTGTAGAACCTTTAAAAGGATTTTTTATTGCATTGCAAAAAAAAAAAAAAAATTTAATGCATTAAATTTGCTACCAAATATGTTGCACTCACCCAAGAAATTGTAGCGATTATAAAAAAAAAAAAAATATAAGAGATGAGAGGAAAAACTATACATTTTTTAAATTTTGTAAATAAAGTTTATTGGAGTATATGTCTTTTGACTTCAGAATTTCATATTTATTTTAAAGTAAGCCTACGGCAATTTATGTGTGTGTGTGTTACAGTGCTTTTTTAAAAGAAAGCAAAAGTTTCTTGGGGGAAATCAAAAAACACTTAAAATTTTCCCCATCCTATCCCATGTTTTTGCCATTACCTGTCCCCTTAGGGGCTCTGTAGTTATGCTTTCACCTCAATACTCTTTTCACTATGATGTTTTCACTGTAAAATGGTGAATGTACAACCTAGCATTCATGTGAATTGCCCCTCTGTGACACTATTTGCAACACCTTCCATGTGGAGGTCAAAGAATATCTACTGATGGAACATTTTGATTCCATATTGTCCAATTTGTTCCTTTAAGATAGCAAATAGCTTTGAACCTTACCATGTAAGTTCACACAAAGTGTATAAATCATTGAAACAGTAATTCTCTTAGTGATACTGAGAGGAGCGCAGAGATGATGTGGTTCATTAAGAGACTCTCCATCTCGTCTGCTGCGATAAGAGCTTCTAATGAGAGCCTGTAGAAATCTGAATGACAAAACAAGCCGTTTCATTGTCTGATACGAATGCTTGATTACACTCGATTGCGTCGTCTGGAGCTGCCGTCTCTGAGCGCATGCGTGTGACAATCTGTTATGCAGGATCATGTTGCTGGTCAGTGGAGAGGCGAAGCTTCCCAGACTCCTGCATTCCTACACAACCCATCTTTTGTCATGCAGCAACAGTTATTTGGAAGGTGACATCCTTCCCCCGTCTTTCTCCTAAAGTCCATGCCAGTCACCTTTCAAAAAGGAAGAGAAGGAGGAACGGAGGAGGAGTGAGAGTGAATGAGCCAGCAGAGGTCAGGGCATTTAGTAAATCAGGTGTAGCAAAGGCTCAAAGACGGGTTGAAGGTTCTTCCGTCATGGCAAAGTCAGCGGCGGCAGAGTAACTTTAAAAGCAATTACAATATACTTTAGAGCGTAAAGAGAGATTTAGAGAAAGACAGAGCAAAAGAGAGAGGCTGAGAGGTGGCTTTGATCCGAATGCGAGACGTAAACCTGCCGTGGCATGCTTGCAGAGAGGTGGAGAGAAAGTGGGAGGAGTTTTTTTCTCCTTCCCTCTCAGACACACATGAACCAACACAGGTAGAGTAGCTCAAAGTTTGCCACTAGCGGTTCATATCAGCCCAAAATCTCATGCATGTCGACCGCTGTAACTTCATTCAGCTGTCAGACCGTCGTCAAAGCGTGCTCAAGCTGCCGGACAGAAGAAGAGAAAACCAGAGAGAGAGAGGGAGAGCCAGCCTTGGCGCTGAGCAGAGGTGAAGATAAGTGTGTTCCTTCTCCCCCTTTCAGCTCTCTGAATGCAGGCTTTGTGTATGTGGCTCCTTTTTCTTACTCTGCTTTTCTCCCTGGTGATATGAGTCTGTCTTCTATTGTAGCGTGAGGTATTGTCCCACTTTTTCTTCTTTCTCTCCACTGGGTAAAAGTTGCAGTGTTTTTGTGGTGCAGATATACTTGGGCTTTACTGCACTTTAAAGCAGTACAGCAGTGTGTGTCAGTGTTTGCTGTCTAATGGGTGTGTGGTGTTTGCTGAGGTGAGGTCCTTTGTGTGTCTGAGGGGGTTGGGTTACTTTAGGGACAGTATTATTAGATATATTTAATATTTAATTTTATATATTATATTTGTATACTACTGATCAAAAATGTGACATAATTGTGATGTTTTTATGTTTTTGAAAGTCTCTTAGGCTCACCAAGGTTGTATTTATTTGATCAAAAATACAGTAATATTGTAAAATATTATTGCAATGATCACGTGAGCTTTGCCATCACAGGAATAAATTACATTTTTAAATATATAAACAAAAAGCAGTCATTTTAAACTTAAGTAATATTTTGTAATATTTGTATTTTTGATCAAGTAATGCAGCCTTGGTGCACTTTAAAAGCATGAAAATTCTAAAATTAAAAATTATTTCCAACTATATATATGAACATAATTATACAGAATAATGTTTTTTTGAAAATGTAAAAAAAGGTAATAGATAATACATTTTGTATAGTATGAAAAACATTATTTCTACAAAGTTCCCATAAAAAATGGAAACCCAGTGTGTGTGCATGTGAGAGAGAGATTTATTATTATTATTATTATTATTATTATTATTATTATTTTAATATTCAATCATCTTTATATAACAAAAAATAAATAAATAAAATAAATTACTCACATAAAATCACATTTTCACAGATTTTAAGCGATTTTATAAAAAAGAGTGTAAAATAAAGGTTATTTTCAATAACAGAACACAAAGCTCTTCTAAATTATTTAAAGAAAGAAAAAAACAGAAATCAATTATAAGCCTTGATTTGATCATAGCTTTTTTTTTTTTTTTTTGCTAAATTTAACCTCTCCTGCTAATGTAAATGGCCATTTTGGCTTTACCCAAAATAAAATGTAACAACTGACACTCATACTTTCGTCTTTTGAACATATTAAAGCCCAAAATAAAAGTTTGCCCAGAAAAAACTATTAGAAAGATTTTGCAAACCATCAAATAAAGGCTTTAGTCTTGAACAATACAAAAATGTATGAAAAACAGCCTCTCTCTCTGAAAACAAAAATGACATTCATTGCTAACATCTGGATTTAAAACAGAAATGAAAGCATTAACAGCAATAATGTCATGCAGAATTTGCCACTGTAAATCTCCAGCTTTTTTAGTTACTGGAAAAAGAGAGAAAGAGAGAGACAGACAGAGAGAGATTACTTGGTGAACAAAGTAGGTTAGTCTTTTACCCAGTCAGCCTGTGTAACCATTTGAATGGTAAAGCTTCAGACAGTGGCTTAATGATTTATTTTAATTATCATCAGCTGTGTGGACTTTGTCATGTGACTTCACACTGGCTTGTTTCACATAAAAAAAGATCTTTGAGGTCAGCCTGGATTTCCTCACGGAACAGAGATTGTAATAAAAAAACAAAAACAAAAAAAAAAACAAAAAAACATTTTACAGATGATCTGAAGTTTAGTTCATCTGAAGTTGATCTGAAATGCCCTCTCTCATCTGTTGTTATGTAGCTTAGATACTTTTTAAAATGAAAAGAGCTTTTTCTTTGTATAAAGAGCTGTTTGCTGATGAACCCTTCAGAGTTGATCAATGTTCCTTTCAGGCACTTCTGATGTTGCTTCCATGCAGGCGAAAAAATGAATGAACGGGCTAAATGAATGGACATCCCAGACTGGAGTCATTGATTTTCGGTATGAAACTGAAGAAGGGAGGAATATGCAGCGCTGATTAGTTTGCAAGACAAGGGCTGCATCCTTGAACAGTACAGAGATTTCAAATTCATGGTGGCTCCAAACACAATCCAAAAATAATGAGTGTTTCCAAACATACTGAGGCCCGCAGAGGTTGAACATATTTTTTTCTGGGGGGTTGTTTTCTTGAGACCATGAGAAAGA
The DNA here is from genome assembly GCA_012976165.1 of Labeo catla. Taxonomy (NCBI): domain Eukaryota; kingdom Metazoa; phylum Chordata; class Actinopteri; order Cypriniformes; family Cyprinidae; genus Labeo; species Labeo catla. The sequence continues at coordinate 173,029 of VONZ01000957.1, forward strand.
GAAGTCATAAAAAAACATATATCTTGACCAAGTCCTTGAGTAATATAAAGAAAAATAGCAGTAATTCATGACCTCTAGATAACATTTACTAGTAGTAGACAAAACCTGACACAGTAGACTAAATACTTGTAATATTATCATATTATGCACTTCTGTTTAAAGGTTTGAGGTCTGTGCTTACTTGACCTAATATTTGATGTTTTAAAAAAGTTGTAGATTTAGAAAACGAGAATCGCTAATATATCTTGAGACAAAGGTCTTCTTAATGATTTTCAGTTTTGTTTAAGATAATTAAAGCAACAGTTTTTAAATAGCGAAATAATATGTGAATGAGAATCTTTACATTTTAAAATGATTTTGTTTCTGTATTTTAAAATATATGCTTTATAATAACATATTTTAATGAAAGTATATTTACTGAACAAAAATTAATTCTTTTATATATCAAAATAAGCAGAAAATAGTACAAACATTGCTAAAGTGATCGTTTTGGACAAAGTATTAACTTAGACATTATTAAAAAACAAACAAACAAATAAACAAACATTATTGTAGCTAAAGTATTTGTATCAATACTGCGATGATGATACATGATAATCATGTCTTATCTCCTCAGGTTAGATTTCACAGTTGCCATAATCTCACACCACTGATTACCTGATTTTACAAGGAAATTCCTGGTTTTAACTTTTATCAGTCATTGTAACTAACTAATGATGTTTTGATAACAAAGTTCGGGAGGAGCACGATCAGATTCAGCACAGGTGCAACTCGTCTAGCTAATCATCCAAACTAGCACAAGTCATATATATGCACACAGCCGACTTACCTCTGTCATTCGACTGTTTTTCGGCACCCTCCCTCCACCCCAACTCCTCACTCTTAATCTATCCTCATCCTATACCTGGGATGGGGGGAGTTCTCTGAGTTTGGGCCATATTCTGGGCTCGAAGCCCTCCCCCAGGACAGCACACCAAAATATGCTTACTGTTTACTCAACCAGATTAGATGTAAGGGTGAACTTGTGAAATGTTGTTATAAATATCTAACTTCATTCTACCGGTAACTGTAATTCATCAGCTGTTACTACATTGATACTACTGTAATTCTACATTGATACTACTGTAATTCATAGATGTTACTGCATTGATATTTGATATTTTATTGGTGGTCGTATGTTAATGTGCTCACAATGTGACATAATCAAATAAATTGCTTCCATTTAAATGCTGTAGTTTAACTAGTAAATCATGGAGCTAGTAATGCCAAGGTAATGGGTTCATAAACAAATCTGCTGATTATGCATATTAAGTAACTTCTTGTCAAAGATGAAGATGAAACCAAAGCTTTGTGACATTGTGCGTTATCGTGCTGGTAGTAGCCATCACAAGATGGGGAAACTGTAGTCATAAAGGAACGGACATGGTTAGAAATGTTTAAATTGTTCCCAAAGTGTGCCAAGAAAATGTCCCCCACTCCATTACAACACCAGCAGCCTGAACTGTTGAGACAAGTCTTGATAGATCCATGCTTTCATGTTGTTTGCACCCAATTCTTTGCAACCATCCGAATGTCGTATAGGAGAAATCAAGACTCATCAGACCAGAAAACCTTTTTACAATCTTTTATTGTCCAATTTAGGTTATCCTGTGTAAATTGTAGCCGCAGTTTTCTGTTTTTAGCTGACAGAAGTGACACTGGTGTGTCTTCTGCTGCTGTAGCCCATCTGCTTCAAGGTTTAACTTGTAAAGCGTTCAGAGATGCTCTTATACCTTGGTTATTAACGAGTAGGCCTAGTTATTTGAGTTGCTGTTGTAGGGCCCTGTGAAATCCGCTTTATTTTTTCCCAAATTCCTTATTTTCTGTTTTAATTTTTTTGAATTCCGTTTTTCCCATTTTAATTTTTCTGGACTGCTTTTTAATGGTTAAATTAAATTTTATTATTAAAAAATCATGTCATTAAAAATTTGTATTATTAAAAAATCATTAATTAATTAAAATCATGAAACTTATACAATTTAACATCAGTTTATTAAAAGGTTAACAAAAATGACATGTTAAGAGCTCAATGAAATGTTTATGTTTTATTGTTATTGTTTTAGCATGCCTAATTATTTGAATGCATAAAACCAACTTTTATTTATTCTTACAATAGCCTTATAAAATGAATTGTGTATTTACATTTTTTCTGGTTATCAAATGAAGGCATAAAACGTTGATATAATTTATCTTCTAATAAATGAAAATTAAACACATTTTATTTTTTTGGCAAATAATAGGATTTACTGTCAAAATGTAAACATGGAAGAAATATTGTGTGATTATTTCTTAAAAATAAAGTTTATTATTTTTTTCAACATTGGTAGTAGTATCACGTACATTCTACTAAATAATAGTAATATATGTGTATTTCTGGCACAATGTGTACAAGTTAAACCAAACTTTTATTCTGATGGGTTTTTGTAAATTTCTTTAGATTTTTGTGTGTATATGATTTGACGCTAGTTTTACTCAAATGAAACGCAGTTCTGGAGATATTGTTCATGTATTTATGTCTTCATTTAATGAGACTGCAAACGCTGAAATCACCGCGAGCGTCAAGCACGCTTCAGAATGAGTAGTAAACAAAACTGAGCCTCTGTGTGGTTTGTTAATTCATTCAGACCGGGAGACATAGAGAATATGCAAGATTCATATTTAATTAGTCTTTTTGTGACTTAATATTTACATATAGTAGTCCTTATCGTGATCTGATGTAAGTGTAATGACCTACTTTTGATTAATGAGCCCAAACTTTGAAAAATTCTGTGACATTCCGTGTTAAACTGTTCCATTCCATGACTCTTTCAGCATTTTCCACATTGTGGAAATCATAGGGCCTTACTGTTGCCTTTTTATTAGCTCAAACCGGTCTGGCCATTCTTCTGACCTCTGACATCAGCAAGGCATTTTCGCCAACAGAACTGCTACTCACAAAATATTTTCTCTTTTTTCAAACCATTCTCTGTAAACCCTTGAGATGGCTGTGGGTTTAGAGTAGATCAGCAGTTTCTGAAATACTTGGACCAGCCTGTCTGGCACCAGCAACCATGCCACGTTCAAACTCACTTAAATCAACTTTCTTCCCCATTCTGATGCTCATTTTGAACTTCAGCAGATTGTCCTGACCATGTTTATATGCCTAAATGCATTGAGTTGCTGCCTTTATCTATCTTTAAAGTTTCTGTCACTGATTTAAAATCATCTCCACAGGACTAATAAGTTTGGAAGGCTCTGCTCTGCACCATGCCCAACCCTTTTTAAAGTACTGGTTGTCTCATGGATGGCAGCTTTCTGTTTCTCATTATCATCCATCACTCTGTCTTTATCTGTATCTTTCTCTCACTCTCACACACACACAGATTCATGATTGAGGCTTTGTGGATTTTTTGACTTTAAGACACTAAGAGATAGAAGCTGATTTGGTTTCCTGGCTTGGAAGAGAGAAAGATTAGCTGGATTTCAGGCCTCAAAGGAACAACTGCAGCATGTGAGGAGATATTAAGTAGAAAGAGAGGGATTGAGCAAGGGAGGGAGAGAGCAGTGTTTTTGAAGATTAGCCCCCTAACGCACTGAGTATCAGACTGGGGGGACGGACTCGCACACTGAGACTTTATGAGTGATATCCCACGATCCCTTGCTGCAGAGCCACTGGAGAGAAGTTCTTAATGGCTGTCAGTTCTCCTCTGGTGGCTTAAAGATGGAAAGAGACATTTCAAACCTGGGTCTGCGCGGTTCAGTCTTCAAACCTTTTGAAGTTCATACACGCCTAAAGATTTTCTGTTGTTAGTTCGGGGCACTAATGATCAGACGCTTGGCTCGTATCTGTTTTGTGGTGTTGTATTAAGCTAGCATCCAACAAATCTGTGCTCAGAGACAAGAGGCAATACGACTAATTTTACAAATACAAATAATCGGTCCAACACATACTTGCTGTCAGCTGCCTTCTAACCAAAACAGAACCTCAGAAGTGATGGATTGAAACGCTCTGCTTCGACAGCAACTCACTTAAGGGCCTTTGTGATCAAAAACAGCTAGATGGAGTGCAAGAAAAGAGAATTTTTACTACTTCTAACCTCTTTGCAACAGTCAAATATATATTTATCTAGCATGTTTAAATCTACAGTTATAAATAGCACCCTGTGTGACTATAACATTTATACTTAGCATGTTGTTAGTATATATTAGTATCATTTTATTTGAATTTTTTTTATATTTTCCAGTAGTGTATTTATTTACTTCATTTTTTTGGTAGTTATTAGGGGCCAAGCACCAAAGGTGCGATGGCACCTATTGTATCCGTTGGCGTTCTTATTATTCTTCTTCTTCCGTTTCTTCCGCTCTGGAAGTCTATGGCAGCCCATAGAACCGATTGCAGGAAACTCTAGTGCCACCACCTGTCCAAAATTTCAATAATTTTATGCTAATAACTTTTGAACCGTAAGGCACAGAATCAAAATTCTTTTTTCCTCTGAATCCTTGGCTCATGCCGAGTCGAATGAAAATTTAAAAATCGTAAGGTTTAATTTTTTTTCTATAAATTTTTGTTCGTAAAACGTACTTTTTCGAACTCGTCCTCGACGGTTTGTCTGATTTTCACCAAAATTGGCTCAGATCATCTTCAGACCATCCTGGCAAAAAGTTATGGAATTCAAGTTGATTAGTCTAACAGTTTTCGAATAATGCGTGAATGATTTTTACGAAAAGCATGCAAAAATGGTTGTAAGGCTATATCTCCACAACGGTTTGGCATATTGAGGCCAAACTTGGTGTGTATTATAACAAGCATGACCTGAGACTACCTGCAGTGTTTCGGCACAGTGCCACCTAGTGGTCAGGAGATATGCAAAATGGGTATTTTTGCTTATAACTTCTGAATAGTTCGGCCAAAAATCATGAAACCGGTCTCTTTAGATTTGGTGCATCATGCCGAGTCGAACCATATCCCCAATATTCCCATGTCAGCCAATTTGGGTGTCGGCCATATTGAATTTTGTCCAAAAATGCTATATTTTACAAACGCATTGAAGTATCGTTACGAAACTTGGTATGTGTCTTTGGCACCATGCCCTGACAGTACTCAAAAAGTTTGGGGGCAGCGCCACCTTGTGGTCAAAAGTTATAAAGAAATTTACAAAAATGCTAATAACTTCTGCTTACATTAGCCTATTGTAATGAAACTGATGTCAATAGATTCCTTGGGTCAAGCCGAGAACATTGATACCCATTATTCCAATATTGGCCAAACATCCTGTCCGCCATTTTGATTAATATTGAAAACCTACTTTTTCGAACTCCTCCTAGACTGTTAGTCTGATTTTCACCAAATTTGACTCAGATCATCTTCAGATGTTGCTGGCAAAAAGATATGAATTTCGTGTCGATATACAAAACCGTTTTCGTTTAGCGCATCAACGAATTTGCTGGAAAGATGCCAAACTACCTCTGAGCCTGTATCTCTGTAAAGCTTTGACATATTGACACCAAATTTTATATGTGCTATTGTCACCACACCCTGACCACACCACATAAATTTGGTAACAGCGCCACATACTGGTCAGAAGTAATGCACCATTCCTTAAACATTAATAATGAAATTTCCAAAAATGCTAATAATTTGTGATTGCATTAGCATATTGTAATAAAGCTGGTCTCAAAATATTCCTTGGGCCATGCCGACAACATACATACCAATTATACCATAGTTGGCCAAACGTCCTTTCCACCATTTTGATTAATATACAAAACCTACTTGTTCGTACTCCTCCTAGACCGTTGATCGGATTTTCACCAAAATTGAGTCAGATCATCTTCGGACTGTCCTGACTCAAAGTTATGGATTTCGTGTCGATAGAGTAAACCGTTTTCGTACAGCGCCACTACAGATTTTAGGCTTGATACCAAAATGATTCTGAGGCTGTATCTCTGTAAAGCTTTGGCATAATGACACCAAAATTTTTGTGTGTCATTGTCAGCTCACACAGAACGCATCACATCAATTTGAAAACAGCACCACCTATTGGTCAAAAGTGATAAGCCATTAAATTATATTATTGGTTGTATTTATGATTTTTCAGCCATTTCAACTGATATTATTCTAAAATGACTTTAGTTACTCATTGTTACAGTCGGTCTGTTGCTCCTTGCCATGCTTAGCTCCTCATTCTGCCTCTGTTGTGCTTGGCCCCGCAATTGCTGCTTGCAGCTATATTTTATTATTATTATTATTATTATTATTATTATTATTATTATTTGTGGTTATTTTAGTACATCAAGTTAAACTAATAATATTTGCATGCATATATTAATCTAAAAATGTGTGTATATATAACGATTACCAAGGCAACATTTCTCACTTATTTTTTCATTTAATTTTTTAATTTCTGATTATTTAATTTCTTAATTTATATTATAATTCTAATTTTATATTTTTAGTATCAGTAATGGTCATAATTAAATATTCTGTCATCATTTACTCACCCTTAAGTTGTTACAAACCTCTCTTTCTTGTGTCGAACACAAAATAATATATTGTGAAGAGTGTGGGTAACCAAACAGTTTCTGTTCCCCATTGACAGCCATAGTATTTTTATTTTTTATTTTTTATTTTTTACATATACTGTGGAACTCACTGGGGACCACCAGCTGTTTTATGGTTACTCATAACCATTGCAATATCAAATAAGAATGCATTTTGTGAAATACTTATAGTAGCTAGAGGCATGTTTAATGCAATTTTTGCAGCACTCCGTAAAATAAAAGTATATTTATTTATTTATTTAATTATTTACTCTGTTTACCATCATGCCTGCTCATTTTTACTGAGCAAACTGCAATGCAAAAAAAAAAAAAAAAAAACCAACTAAATACTATAATATACTATTTTTGTCTAAAAATGCAACAACAAAAACTGATTTGTTTAGGCATCATAACATTGTCATGTACAGTATAAAACATTTTTTAGTCATTTTGATGGAATTATTTAACAATTATTTATTAATTATTATATTATTAATGTTTTCTAAGATTAATCTTAAGTGACTATTAGATGTTGCAAGGAGATCCAAAATCCAATACTGATACCTGTAAATCTCTAAATCTCTAATATCAGCCAGTACCTGATATTATACAAATATATTGTGAAACCCTATGAACAAGGTATTTTAGAAAGCAGTGTTTTACTGCCTGATTAAAATCTGAGAAAAGCTTTCTAGTTAGACAGTGCTGTAGTGATTGTGCTTTAATCAAAGAGATCTTGTCCCTTGATTATATTCACGATTACAATGTCCCTCATTTAAAAGGGTAACACCGCTGTAATTCCGGGCCTTCTCCACAGAGATTCCCTTCCCTTTTAATGCCATTATCATACTGTGACAGACAGCAGCAGTGAAGCTCTGGTCCCACCTGTGCTGTCCACCAATAGAACATGACAATGACAGAGCTGAATAGGTGAAATATTCATCTAAATTATGTAGCAGATGTTTTATACAGTTGTCACAGGACTATTCCCACTGTAACATGAGGTTACTTCAATTGCTTTAATCAAGTGCACAACAGCAGCAGTTTAAGTGACCTTGATTGCAAGTCTTTTATTTAGGGCTGCCGTCAACTAAAGATTTTTCTGGTCGACTAGTAGTCATTCATTTTAAGCATCGATCGACTATTAGTCGCACGTTTGTTGTAAAACCATATAATTAATAATAATGAGCCTTTAATTACGTACACAGCCTAATAAGAATTTGAGCACACATAAAGCATGCCATAGCGCACCGGCAGATATAATTATCATGTGTCTGGGAAAAACAGCAAGGAAACGTTTAGATGTCCTGCCCAATGTACTATGTTACCACACAGACCAGCCGTTAACCAAGGTTGCCAGGGTTTTCACAACAAAACAAAACCCGCCCAATTGTTTCTCAAAACTAGCCCGATCTCGTATCGAGGGGGCGTCCCCCATTAAAAATTGCGTAAAATACACTTTTTTTTTTTGTCGGGGTTCCCCTGCTAAACTTGCATTCTACGGACTAAATACGACGTTATTGGGGTCGCTTAAACAGTGGACATGAAAAACAACCGGTGGGAACAGTGCTAAAGTTGCCCAATTCCACAGGAAAACTGCAGACTTGGCAACACTGCCATTAACAATCTGTCCGTCATGGACTGCTTGACTTCGCCACTTCCTATTGATTTTTTTTTTTCCTGTGACTAAGCGACTAATAAAACTTTGGTCGCCCAAGCCTCTTCTCGTCCACGATTAGGGGGAAGCCTTACTTTTATTGCTTTAATACAGTTAATATAGTTAATATTGAGTAACTTACTTTTTTTATACTATACTTAACATCGGCAACCAAAAATAATTTAAAATGAAGCAAATAATCTATAAAAACAAACACACAGATGAGAAGATTTGTTATTGAATGAACCTGTCTTTTTAAAAGAATCAAGTGAATAATTCAGTGAATGCTCTAAAAAGAATCACTATTTATGAATCATTTAACTGAATTCAGTAAGAGTTGTTCCATTACTGGATGAATCTGAATTTTTGAATTAATCATTTGAACGCAGGGGTTACCCTGCTATGTAACCACTACAAAACACCATTTTATGTACCCTTCTGCATTTTCCACAGAATAAGCATCTAAATGGATGTATAGAGGTATGTGAGCTGTTCCAGTACTGCCGATGTGTCCTTTTACACACTTCTATAGGTTGATAAGTGTAATGTTCAGATAAGAAGGGGCATATGGACAGTTTGTTCACCCTGATCAATACTGGAGTGCACTAAAAGGCGCTCACTGGTTTAATGCATGCTGCCCTACTGCAGATGAGATGAGTATGTAGGCTATAAAAGCCAGCGGGGACTGAGTGTTATGTATAGTATTTCACCTCCCTTCACTACACAACCTCAGTAATTCCTGTTTTACTAGGGCACCTGTCCCTGTAGAGCAGGCTTGCGAGGCCCGTTGCTTGTTCAGCTAAAGATCCTTATGAAAGCTGCCAGCTATCCCACCTTGACCCGGCTCACTCCTTTTCTCTAACATGCTTTGTTTCCTTTTTTACTTTTAGCATTGCTCAATCTCTCTTTTAATGGATTTGGGTGTAGGCCTTTCACCTTTTAAAAGGCCTGTGGCATAAAAATCCTTTGCAAAGTGACCTATTAAAAAGCATCTTAAACTGAAGCCATAAAATGCATACGTTTCCTGTTTGGAAAGATTGGCCAGGCAGTACTGACTTGGCTGAGGTAGCGTTTTAGTGTCGAGTCTGAGCAAGAATAGGCAGGTTTTGTAATGCAAGACACAAAAGTGAGAAACCCAATGTGACCTCAGCTCTAAAGCATTTGCGTTGCTCTACTCCCATAAGCGTTAGAAACGAGCCCTGAGGTGATGTTGTGTCGTCTGTGGTTTCTCCTTACTCTCTCTATTCAGAGAATATTAATAAGCAGTAGATGAGAGATATGAACAGAGAGATTTGTGTGCTGCTGATCAGACCACCAGCTATGGAAAAGGCAGGTTTCAGCTTACCTGTGCCAATTCAAACAGAGGAGACTTTCCCCCTCATGGGTCCTCAAAACAGATGTCACATCTATTACACTTCAGTAAACAAGTCAGGATATTTTCATCTGTTGCACATGACAGGGAGAAGTTAGATGGGAAAGTTAGATTTTAAAAAAGAAAAGATTTATGAGGTGTTATATTGGGATTCTTACGGAAGAACCCTAAATATAAGGCTAAATGAGTCATTTCTGCACCATGAGTAATATAGAGAAAATTATTTTAAATGTATTTAAAAAACACACAAAAAGTTATGCTCAGCTCTAAAATGTTTTATTAGCTAGAAATTTCTCCTTGTGAGTGCAGTCTTTATCATTGTTTTAAAAGAATGATTATCTAGTAATAATGCGATGAATCATCAAAATTCCTGGGAGGGATGAGTCAAATGAGCATTACTGGTTGTTGCGTTAAATCTCACATTATTTTTAAGTAAAAACTTTTTTTTTTTTAATTTAAATTGAATATATTTAATATACATTATATGTGACCCTGGACCACAGCCTTAGACCACCAGTCTTAAGTTGCACAGGCATATTTGTAGCAATAGCCAAAAATACATTGTATGGGTCAAACTTATTGATTTTTCTTTTGTGGCAAAAAGAATTTAGGATGTTAAGTAAAGATCATGTTCCATGAAGATATTTTGTAAACTTCCTACCGTAAATATATCAAAACTTAATTTTTGATTAGTTATATGCATTGCTAAAAACTTAATTTGGACAACTTTAAAGGTGATTTTCTCACTATTTTGATTTTTTTGCACCCTCAGATTCCTAATTTTCAAATAGTTGTATCTCAGCCAAATATTATCCTATCCTAACAAACAATACATTAATGGAAAATTAAAAAATAAATCAGCTTTTATATCATACATCAGCTTTCAGATGATGTTAGGATTAGGGTTAGGTTAGGGACAAACAATTAGGGTAAAAAAATTGACTCTTATGACTGATTTTGTGGTCCAGGATCACATATTAGTGTTACATTTAATATAATATGTAATATTTAATATACAATATAATACACTCTTAAAAATAAAGGTACATTCCTGGAATCAGTGGTTCCATGAAGAACCTTCAACATCCATGGAATTTTCCATTCTACAAAAGATTCTTTAAAGTGAAAAAAAAAAAGATATACAATTCTGTGGCATTGCTGTGTAAGGTGTCCTTTTGAAACTTTTATTTTTACACTGCTGTCTTAAAAAAATTTTTTCTAAAAGTCTTAAAATTCTATTCTAAAATTTTATTCCAGAATGAAATAATTCTTTATTGGCATCGATGGTTCCATGAAGAATCATGAACATCCATGGAAGCTTTCTTTATAGTGGAAGAAGGTTCTTTAGATTTTTAAAATGTTCTTCAAAATGGTTCTTTTAAGAACTGTTCACTGAAAGGTTCTTTGAGGAACCAAAAATGGTTCTTCTATGGCATCACTGCAAGATCCCATTTGGAGCCTTTATTTTTAAGAGTGTATTCAAGAGCATTTCCATTGATTTACCATATGTGTTATTTCCAGTTCAGAACCAGTTTGGTAATGAGGGTGAGAGGGGTAATTAACTGTGTTCGGATAACTCCGGTGCTGGCAGCAGTTGAAAGACGTTCTCTAACTGCAAGGGGGCACATAGTGGTAACCTGGCCGTTTAAATTTATGACCAGCTGACCTTTAGTGCTGGATGTCCACCAGCTGGAGGCCTGTGAAGTCTGAAATCACAAGAGACAAGGAGAAGGGAGTTCAGTGAGTGGAAAAGATTTAAATGTAATTAGCTGTGCGTTCAGGTAGATGTGTTCAATCACATCTTAATGATGTTCATGAAGTAGGAAACAGCAGAAAATTGGCCTGATTTTGTATCATAGTTTAGCCTGTGTGTGCGCTCGCAATAATCCATATTTAACAGTTTTTGTCAGGGCGTTGAGGGATTGCAATCACCTTCTTTTAGTCTGGTGTTTCTTTGTATATAAAGTCAATGACAAATACAGGTGTCTGATGTAATAAGAAGAAAAGTAAAGTAAGCTTATAAGGCTGGTAAATGTAAATGGATGAGCAGGATTCTAAGCGTTGTAATATAGTTGATTTATGCCCACCTGGGTGCATGTTCTGTATTAACATATTAATATGCCATGTTGCTGTCCACAGCCATCAGGTTAATTATCTATACAAATATTTTATTCTGAATGTAACCTTTAATACAAGTAATTATTAACCATTGGTGTCTTTTATGATATTGTTGTTGCAGCTCAAGGCCATGTGTATGTGACAAAGTTTTTGAAATGTAATCTTGGTGATGTTGGATAGATATGTTTTTGAAAATATTCTAACTTAAAAAAAATATATATATATATATATATATATATATATATATGTTTATTTATAATGTAAAGATGTAACCATCAAGTAAAAATAAGTAAAAACTGTACTTACATTTTTACTGGATGTATACATTATTCTTCTTTAATATATCTTCATATTTTGAAAATGTCTTCAAATAAGGTGAAATTATTATTATTATTATTATTATTTCGTAAATTAATCTGACATTTTTAATATATTTAATGACAATGGCACACTGTAAGGGTCTGTACAGGCCCTTGCAAATAATAAAAAAAATGTTTTATGGTTTTCTTGTCATATGACAGCAAAATATGCCATATTTAATGCTCAAAAGTGCTTCTTCAAAAATTATGAAAAATAAAATACTAATATTGAAGTAGTACTAGTACTTAGATGTCTTTCTTTAAATATAATTTCATGAAATTTGATATTGATTATGCAAGATGTGTTATTCATTGCCTGTATGAATAGCTTTTTTAAATAAATAAATAAATAAATAAATAAATAAATAAATAAATAAAGTAGTACATCTGAGGAGTCACGTAATTGACCCATGGAGATTTATGATGGATGATAACACAGTGTAAAAAAGACTGAAAGAGCCACGTTGCACCATTGGTCAATTATGGGTGACTGAGTTAAACATTATGTACGACTGAAGGAGACAGCCAGTAATTTTTTTTTTCTAGTTAACCTCTTTGTATCCCTGTCAGTGTGAATTTTGTCTGTGTAATGAAGAGAAGTTTTTAGCAGTGTTGTTGGTTTTAAAAAGACTGTGCAATGCACTCCAGAAACGGCTGCCTCTTCTGTGGGTTAATTGTTTGAGGTTACATTTCACAAGGTCCATTAATGAAGGTCGACTATGTGTCTACAGGACTGCACTCTCTTTATAGAGACCCACCAAGTTTATGCTTTATTCTAACTCGTAGTGTCTTTCAGACTCAAGATGAGGAGACTAAATCCTGACTCACATTTGTAGTTCACATGAAATCGTTCCACATCTTTTCTTCTCTCTTTTTTTCCCACCAGCCACACATACTTGGCAATCATCCCTAAAGTTTGAGAGATGGTTTTGCAGTCGTGGCAAGTGTGTGTGTGTGTTTGTGTGTGTTTGTGGGCGGATGTAATCTGGTAACGAGTGGTAGAGAACTCAGGATGGCCTTGAGTGAGAGCCACACATAAGAGACGACTAACAAACAAACAAAGGCTGGTGTCAGCGGAGTCAGACGTAGAAGGACATAATTTATCAAACAGTTTCAGTGGCGACCACACAGGACAGCTCAACACAAGCTCAGAGACAAACAAAACACATACATACAAACAAACACACCGACTGCAGTCACTTTCCACTAGCATAAAAATGGGTTGTGTGCAGCTGTTGACACTAGCAGTCACTGATTAAAGGGTTAGTTTATTCTGTCAGATCATTTCAAACATGTATGTCATGTCTTTCTTTTTGGCTTTTGTATTGTTTAGTTCTGTGCTAGAAATTAAGAATTTGAAATATGGCCGATTTGTCTGGCTACGTTTTTAAGGCTAGCATTTTTATGAAGCCTAAAACATATATTTAAACATTTTGACAAATTAGCATCTTTGGCTAAATTATCATTTGAAGGCCAGTAATTTACAGGCGGGACGGTTGGGACCACGTTTTTCAATGCAATAATTTCAATTTCAATATTGTCCCCATCACTTTTTTGAAACGTCTTGCGGCAAGGATGTACCTGAAGCAGATGAAACATATATGACATTTGTTTCTGTTAATAAGCTGTGATCTTGCACTTGAATCTGTTGTTTTTAAAATCATGCTGAATGTTCGCTGCAATGTTTTCTTGTGGCTCTTGCACAGTCTTACATACCAGTGCTTCAACACTTATAAAAATGATTTTGTGGTGAAGTAAATACTGCATAAAAACAAATGTAATTTCTATATTAAATAATTTAGTTCAGGCAAGAATTAAAAAATGTCTATATGTGACCCTGGACCACAAAACCAGTCTTATGTTGCACGGGTATATTTCTAGCAATAGCCAAAAATACATTGGATGGGTCAAATTTATTGATTTTTCTTTTATGCCAAAAATCATTAGGATATTAAGTAAAGATCATGTTCCATGAAGATATTTTGTAAATTTCCCACCATAAATATATAAAAACATAATTTTTGATTAGTAATATGCATTGCTATGAACTTCATTTTGGACAGCAAGGTGATTTCATCAGTATTTTGATTTTTTTGCACCCTCAGATTGCAGATTTTCAAATAGTTGTATCTCTGCCAAATATTGTCCTTTCCTAACAAACCATATATCAGTGGAGAGCTTATTTAGTCAGACGATGTATAAATCTCAATTTCGAGAAATTTACACTTAAGACTGGTTTTGTGGTCCAGGGTCACATATTAGTACTCAATTAAAGTTTGTAGTAATTAAAGTTTGAACTTATAAGTATATTTTACTTGGAATTGTTTGTTATTTTTACAAGGATTCTTTATGTAAATATCAAAGTTATGATCCCATTTTTTTCCCATCAGGCACTGGGGCATGAATAATTAAAAAGGTTACATTTTTCACTGTTTTCCAGTTGTATTTACACTGTTTTATGGTTGCTTTTGTTGTTAGGTTTAGTAACTTACTGTTTTGTGACATCTGGAGTTCATTTTCTACTCAAAATGACCCATTCTTTCAACTGATTGTTACCGTCATTGTGTATGGTGTACCAAGTATTAAGGTCTCGGTGTTCATTTGGATAATAATTCTATTGAGTGGACATATGATCTTAAAAATATAGAAAGCTGTCTACTTGTTTACTTCATTGTTTTTAAGTGAACCACATGTTTTTTTTCTTCTAGTGCTACATTGTTAAAGTAAATTTTAGCATTATTGCATTATGACATTATTGTAGAGAGCATTTGATTTGATTTGAGTGCAGGGTGAGTCATCAATATTTTAAATTTGTTTACACAGAGGTATAGACGCTACGTTTCAAATAGTTAACTTGTACTTACTAAAACACTTTCTATGAAGCCTGTATTCATAATAAATTAAAAAGGGATTCTTAAGGAATTTTAATGCATGCACAATGCCTTATAGACTATATATATATATATATATATATATATATGGCCCTACAAAACCAGTCATAAGGGTCAATTTTATGAAACTAAGATTTATACATCATCTGAAAGCTGAATAAATAAGCTTCCGACTGATGTTTGGTTTGTTAGGACAATATCTGGCCAAGATACAACTATTTGTAAATCTGGAATCTGAATCAAAACATTGGGAAAATCGCCTTTAAGGTTGTCCAAAATAAAGTTCTTAGCAATGCATATTACTAATCAAAAATAATGTTTTAGATATTTATGGTAGGAAATTTACAAAACATCTTCATGGAACATGATCTTTACATCCTAATGATTTTTGGCATTAAAAGAAAAATCTTTAATTTTGACCCATACAGTGTATTCTTGGCTACTGCTACAAATATACCCATGCTACTTAAGACTGGTTTTGTGGTCCACCATCACATATATAATGTATACTGCTGTCCTGCAGTTCTTAACTATTTTCACCTCATTTAATGCATAAAAAGTAGTGTTGTTGGTATAAATCAGTGTATGTAATTTTGTTAAGTGATGTTAAATAATATTTTTAACTATAATAAACCCAGTTAATTTAGATGTAACCTTTTTAGGGTGTCATTTCGGTGTACTCTAGAATTTAATAATCACAAAGCTTCTATACATAATATATTAAATGCAGTGTGTGTGTATATATATATATATATATATATATAATATTTAATAATATTAATATAATATGTATATTTATTTATTTTTTATTTATTTAATGGTGTCATAATGGCATGTCGTGCACAGTATGGCATTCAAAATAAAACCAAACATGCAAATAGATAATGAAAAGCCTAGAAAAAAAATGCAGTTGTGTGAGTGAAGCAGTCACTTGAGTGAACCTCCGAATTCCCAGTAGGCAAGAGCTAATAATCTGAAAACAGCACACTCTCTGAAAAAAAAAAATAAATAAATTGAAAAAAAAAAAAAATAATAAAAGTAATAATAATAATAATAATAATAATAATATTATATATATATATATATATATATATATATAGTTTATTTATCGTCAGCATGCAATCTTTCTTCCTGAAGGCATGTCTAATTATATAGAAGCATGATTAATTAAGCTCACAATAAAGCAAAGACTATTTTCTCTCTCTACTGTCTTCTTTCTCCCACTCCCTCTCCTTCTTTCTCTTTTTTTCTGTCGTTAATCTGCGTCTGCTGGGGTGATGGAGAGCCTCCCACGGCTCGCTCTTTAATTAAGAGTGGTGTAAACAACAATGGCTGTCGTGTAGTCCACGTGGCGTAAACACAGACATGAATGCGTGCCGTAAAGTGGCGTGCAGAGAGGCTTACAGAGAGTTACCCTGGACAGCCAAAAGCCAGCAGTTTAGTGAGGTCGGAGCCCTGTAATGCTTTTAATGCAGACACAAAGCTGTACAAAGATGGAAAAACAACATCAGATCAATATTTATTATTATACCAATATCTGCAATATCTCTCTAGCTGCACTGAAGCTTTTATAGGGTGGCTGAAATGCATTATTTGTTTGAGAAGCTTTAATGAAAGCCGTACCTGTGAATTTTCAGTGATGTATTGTCATTTTCTGCACAGATTTTAGGCATTAATTTTGTGGAATGGTTTTAAATAAGATAAAATGAGCTGAGAGTATTGCACTCGTATTGGTAGCTCATGATATAATGAAATTATTTAAGGGTGCAGTGTGTTATTCTTTTGATAGTAAAATGCTTTTTCTTTTGCATCTTAATTTAAAGACACAACTATAAGTATGCCATTCATAGATTTATTAATAGATTCATAGATGTATTCAGTGTAATTAAGTCAACTCTGCGGTACAATCAGTTCTGTTTGTTTAAGAACACTGACCAGCCCAACATAGCAACAAGACTCAATCGCATAAGTTCAGGGCCGGACTGTCTGTTTTGTTGTTGTTGTTTGTTTGTTCGTTTGTTTGTTTTTTGACAAATGGCAGACAGGGAATTGTCTTTTTTTCAGTTAAGTGACAGCAGTGAAGTGAATTACACACTGCAGCTTAATAGTTTCAAAGATCTACTTTATCTAACCAATATAAAATTCAAATTTGTTACAGTGAATATAGTGACATTAAATTACATTTTTGAATCAGTTATTAATTAGATGCCACCACATGAAGCAAATGATTGAAGTTACATGAGAGGGAATATATATATATATATATATATATATATATATATATTTATTTGAAATATAATGATAAAATATTTATTTCATTTTATTTTATTTTGTTTTCATTTATTTATTGATTTATTTATTTATTTTTTTTGTAAAATGCACTGTAAAATACATATGCTATTTACGTTTTAATTCCTGCATAAATACAGGTACATTTATGGGAAATGTACACTACTACACCACTGTTAAAAGTTTGGCATAATTATTATTAAGATTATTTTTTAATATTTATAAACACTATTTGTTGCTCAAGAAACAGTAGTTATTATTATCAGTGCTTTTTTATTTATATATATATATATATATATATATATATTTTTTGTGGAAACCATCATTGCTGTTCCTCAGTTTTTATTCATTGAAGAATCCTGAAAAAATATATATATATATATATATATATATAGATAGATAGATGGATAGATAGATGCTTATTTCTAATTAAGCACCAAATCAGCCATATTGTAATGATTTCTGAAGGATCATGTGACACTAAAGACTGAAGTAATGATGCTCAAAGTACAGCTTTGTTATTGCTAGCAAAAAATTACTATTTAAAAGAAAAGAGAATAGTTGTTTTAAAAGTAAATATTACTATTTTGCTGTATTTTCAATCAAATAAATGCGGCCTTGGCATGCATCCTTTTTCAAACCTCTTTCAAAATCATTTTAAAACATCTTAATTACTGTACTTCAAATTGGAAGTGTTTGAATATTTTGATTTTAATTCACATTTGACACTTTGTATGCTCTATTTCTCAGTGTGAGGAAAAGCTATTAAACGTTAGTTAGTAAAAATAATTGAGTCACAGTTGGGTGAAACCTTAAAATATAATTTTGTGTTATATGTAAACCCCCCTTGGATTCGCCACTGCTAACTAAAGCTTCATAATACCAACCAAAAAAAGATTGACAGGCAGAGGGTGTTTCTTAATTTTCTTTTTTATTATTTACAGAGTCTAGGGGTGTCACATTCTCATGACAGCTATGTCAATGATATCTGTCAGGCAGTGGAGACATTTTATGCATGCTATTCCAAAAAAAAAATGAACAAACAAACCTGCATGGAGTAGTGGAAGTGCAGAGCTCTGTGAATGACAGCTGTTTCAATTGTATGGCGCTTTAGATTCTCGATGGGCCTGTGCATTACTAACAAAAATACCTCTTCCTCTTTCTCTCCTCCAGAAGAGAGGATGCTGCAGGAGACCAGCGTTAGAGCAAGTCCAACCTGATCGCTCCATCCCCTCCCCTGCCCAGTCCTCCACAATCCCAGGATGCTCTGCCCCTGTCGAGGGAAGCTGAAGTTGCTGGTGGTGTCTCTGAGTTTCGTCATCCTGTTCACCTGGCTTTACCTGCTTGTGGGGAACTCGGAAAGTGAGTATCGAGGCACTTATCGTCAGATCTTTAGATTTATGGAAAGAAACGATCTCTGTGAGACAGACACTGGCCTATTTTTCTGTTTTCTGATGTAGGCTGGACCGACAAAGAGTTTTCCTTTTAAGCTGGGGTGACTTGGGTGTTAAAACTGTCAGTCAGAGTCTTATCTCGGTCCGTGCGCTAAAATCCTCATCTGATGGGTCTGTCATCCTCAGAGACGCACAATAACGCTGTGGAGTGCTGATAACACAACTGATCTGCAGCCAGATCTTAGAAAGCTAATCATTATAAAAGTGCATTCTCTCACTCCTATCTGGTGGTGAACATATCCATCCCTATCATAAGAAATGCACACATAGGCCTATGCAGCACACAGAAAGAGAGATTGTCTGAGCATCAGTTCTGATAATCAGTTCAGAGCATCATCAGTATTCAAAAGACTGAAAGAGTTTAAGAGAAGCATTGTCGTTTCCTTTAGAAAAAAGCCATAGATGTATTTTCTGCACTTTTGAAGTGTTAATACACTGTGCCGAACTGTACCATATCAAGTTAAATGAATGTTTAAAGGAGAAGTCCACTTCCAGAATAAAAATTTACAAATAATGTACTCACCCCCTTGTCATCCAAGATGTTCATGTCTTTTTTTTCTTCAGCCGTAAAGAAATTATGTTTTTTGAGTTAAACATTTCAGGATTTTTCTCCATGTAATGGACTGATACGGTGCCCCGAGTTTAAATTTTCAAAATTTTTGCAGTTTAAATACGGCTTCAAACGATCCCAAATGCGGTTATAAACGATCCCAGCCAAGGAAGAAGGGTCTTATCTAGCAAAATGATTGGCTATTTTCATTAAAAAAATACAATTTAAATACTTTTTAATCTTAAATGCTCATCTTGTCTTGCTCTTCCTGAACTCTGTGTATTCTGCCTCAGGCCAATCGTAATTTCTCCCTCAACTTCAAAAATCATTTCAAAATCATCCTACATCACTGCAGAAGTTCCGACCCAGTCTATGCAAAGTGAACATGCAAAGAAGATCAAACACCCTTAATAAAAAAGGTAAAACAGCAATGTAGGGGGATTTTGAAGTTGAGGGACAACATGAGATGGGAATTTTTCAACATACCCTAACTGTCATGAACCAGAAAAAAAAAAAAAAACAGTTCAGGCAGAGTGAGACAAGATGAGCGTTTGACATTAAAAAGTATATAAAATGTATTATTTTTGTGAAAATAACCGATTGTTTCGCTGGATAAGACCCTTCTTTCTCGGCTGGGATCATTTACAACCACATTTGGGATCGTTGGAAGCCACATTTAAACTGCATTTTGGAAGTTCAAAATCAGGGGACCATATCAGTCCATTATATGGAGAAAAATCCTGAAATTTATCCCTCAAAAAATATGATTTCTTTTATGGCTGAAGAAAGAAAGACACGAACATCTTGGATGACAAGGGGTGAGTACATTATCTGTCAATTTTTGTTCTGGAAGTGGACTTCTCTAAGTAGTAAGGTATATGAACACCAGCGACCCCCTCAGCTGTGACTTCACAATGCAGCATGGTTGTGATTATAAATATATTATGGATCCACACATTCATGTTTTTTTTTATAAGCCAATTCATTTAAAAGTGCCGTCCTTCCGCTATAACAGGGACCTAACCGGAATATTTACTTGAAATTCCCCTGCAATTTAAGTTTATATTTCAGTCATTTACATTGCCTTACAGTAGGTATGGTGTGTTTTGGGTGGTGTGCTGTGTTTGCTTTTCGCCAAACATAGTGCTTGGAGTTCATCCAAAAAAAGTCAATTTTGGTCTCATCAGACCATAGAACCTTTTGCAAGAAGGTTTTAGAGCAAACTGAGTGTGACACTTTTTAGGGAAAGGCTTTTTTCATGTCACCCTGCCATATAGGCCAGCTTGGGAGATAGTTGTCACATGCACAAACTGACCAGACCCAGCCATAAAGTCTTGTACGTCCTTTAAAGTTCCTTTGCTGGTTTATGCTGGTCCTTAGCTGGTCCTTGACCAGCAACATGACCAGCATAAACCAGCAAAGGACCAGCTTAAACCAGCATCAAAACATACCTACCAGCATATGCTGTTTTTTTCACCAGGGAGCTTCTCTTATCAATGTCCTCCTGGCTCTGTCATCCACTTTGGATGGACGGCCTGATCTAGGCAATGTGTTAGTGGTGCCATATGCTTTCCACTTCTTATTGATGCTCTGAACAGTACTCCAAGGGATAGCTAAAGCCTTGAAATGTTTTTGTAGCCTTCTCCTAACTTGTGCCTTTCTACAACTTTATCCCGGAGGTCTTTTAAAGCACTTTCGCAATCATGGTGAATCCTTTGCTGTGACAAAGAACACAAACGTAATGTCCACACACTGATACTGCTCCATAAAAATATGTATTGCAACCTTGCAATTTATTGTCCTGCACCTGAGCCCTGTCTGGGTTTGTGGTATGTTCGCACCTTTTTCAATATTTTGGACTTTGAATTCTTTGCCGTATCATGCACTACTAACAGTGGAATCATCAAGAAACAGTGTGTTTTATTCTGAAGTAATCAACACCACTACTACTGATGCCAGGCAGAGCAATTAGCCTGGCGTTTAATCTGGAAGTTGATTGTTTGCACCTTTATAATGGTATACTCTAAGGGGATGATCGCTTTACCAAACCAGGCATTTCACTAATTAATTTTTGATAACCCTCCAGATTTTTAAAGGGGTCATCGGATGCTAAGTTCACTTTTTCATGTTTTTGAATATTAATGTGTGTTGGCAGTGTATGCACACATCTACCCTATAATGATAAAAGTCCATGCAGTGGTTTTTAATTAATCTGTAAAAATAATATCCCCTTTTTCAAATCAAGCCGTTCTCAGATGCCTGTCGGTGTGGCGTCACACCGACATAGGCCGCTCCCACGATAGTTGATTAACATGAGCTCTTACCTCAGACCAGCTGTCACAGTCCAGTAACTTTCCTTGTTTCGATGCTGAAGCAGGGATGTAAGTAGTCAAGAATATCTCCGATTGAGCGATTGAGGTGTTGTGTTGCTGGATGTAATAATGAACATAGTGGTCGTCATTTACTCCCGACATCTGAGCAGCTGAAGATGCAGTGGATTACATTTGTTTGTTAAGGGAACGCGCCTCCCGATCTACATATATCCGTCTATGTTCGCTCGAATCATTCATGATCCAGCTTCACTTACAGCAGAAGTAAATATAAGTGTTTTTTTTATAAATCTTTGCGATTGCCTTTCCTTATAACATGGTAGTTAGGAAGTTTAGCGGCTAAACGCGGCTAAATGCGGTTAAAGTAAACAAGATTGTCATTCCACAGAGAGAAGAGAGGGGCGGGGTGAGCAGAGCTCCTTTGCATTTAAAGGAACAACCCCTTAGAATGAGATGATATTTGCAGAGCTCATTTTGACAAGGTAAAAAGGGTGTTGTTTTACAAAACCATTGAGAATTTTTAATCAAAGTATATTAGAGATCTATTTATGTGTCTATCTATCTATCTATCTATCTATCTATATATATATATATATATATATATATATATATCCATCTATAGATAGATAGATACCGTATATTCAATGGGCAGGTCTTTGAGTCCAGAAGGTTGAGAATCGCTGCATGACATTGTGTTTTTGGGAAACTGATATTTATACTGATGAAAAAAAATATTTTCTATTAACTTTCTACTAAAATATCCTAGTAACACGATTGACATTTTAAAAAGAAGGTATTTATTTGCCTTTGCAGAGTTCACTTCCTGCCGTTTCCTATTTTTTTGAATAGTGCATTATTTTAATAAGTGGTTTTGTAGAATAACCTCATAATTATAGATTATATGTATTTGGAAGGCTGATAAAAGCATGAAATAGACTTTTCTCCATCTGTGGACTTTGACTTTACAGCTCAGGATAGGCATTATTGAAGGAACTGTGTATGTTCTTGTGATGTTGTCAGCCAATCAGGCATGTCATTTTCTAGAGTCATTAATCACATGGCATTTATGTCTCAGGTGATTGTCTCAAAACAACCTGGCGGCAGAGCTGAGGGCCCATAAGCAAAGATGTAGATTGCAAAACCCATACTTCCAGGGGCCCCGTGCCCAACTGCCTGAGATGAATGTGAATGCTAATGGATAACGGATGAGAAACGACATGATTACGCTCAGTAAGATGGTTCCCAACTCTGGTTAACAGGGATGAGTGATCTGCACTTGCTTATACATGAGTGCAGCGCAAGAAAATCCATCAAATAGTTCCGATAAATTCAATGCCTGTTACTTTGTTCTCCCTGATCACACCTAATTTTCTGCTACTTTAATCATTCCAGCAGAGAGCGACATGTAGATTGAGATACTCTTGGAGTCTGTCTTAAATCTGAATGACATTCACGTATATTGTCTCTGAGCAAATTCACCTCAAGCTTCCTATTTCTTTACCTCTCATCCATCCATCTCTGGTGTAATCTGTCAAGATCACTCAAATTAAATTAAATCTGTTGTGCCGTATCAGATGGGCGTTCCCTGCTCCTCTCCGCATGCTTGGTGGAATCTACAGAAGCACGGCTGCTGGAACGGGACGTCCTGGCATCGCGGGTTCGAGAGGTGGAGGAAGAGAACCGACAGATTCGCCTCCAGCTGAGCCAATCACAGGGCCTGGCTGCCCAGCCTGCTGAGGGTAACTATGGCAACCAGCAGTGGGTGGCATCAGCAGACACCGGTCCAGAGGATGTGGAGAACACAGCCGAGGAACGGGCCAATCACAGCGAGTGTTCTCGCTCACCCACCGCCGAGAAGTGTGAGGTTAGATGGCATATTCGGTCCTGTCAGATGTGAGAATAAATCTTTAGCAGACTATGCAGCGGCCCCAAAAAGTTGAAAATATTAAACCTATAAAAACGTATATCCAGTTGTTTAAAAAAGACTCTTCAAGCTAAACATTTCACAAAGACAAGTTTGATGGGTTGAAATAATACGGTCTGAAATGAAAACTAAAGATATTTGTCTACCTAAAATCACCTTGACACCAGTTGGTTGAAAAATAATGGCTAATAATGGCTCTGAAAAGCAAAGATATTTCTGTGGAAAGTATTGGCATTTTCGTGTTGGTAGATGCCACTGTAGTTTGATACTCTGTATTTATTGAAACAAAATTCAGATAAATTAATGTGGCATATGTGTACAAATTCTTTCTGGGGGGGCTACTGCATATTACAATCTGTTTAAAGTCAACACAGACCATACAATGAATCTCAAGAATGCCTTAATAAAGCTTAAATTTGTCAATCCAATCTGAAATATTGGCCTTTCTCTCCACACACAGTTGATTCACGTGGCATGTGTGTGTGCGGGTCACAACGCCAGTCGGGACGTGGTCACTCTGGTCAAATCCATCTTGTTCCACAGGTAAGAACCAAGGACAGGAAAATTAATTATAAATGAATAGCAATATAATATATTAACACCCTGTGTTGTAATATGTAGAGCTGCATCATGCATGGAATCTTATGTATCCAAAGTGTATAAGAATAAACATTGGGATTTAGCTCCAATAAGTTTTATCATTTTTTAAACGTGTATTCAGTTTGACCTGAAATAAAATTTCACAACTGAAACTGCAGTGTAAAAATGAGAATTTTTGGAATTTGAAATTAGAATTTAGAATTTTCATTTCAGAAATGTTTAAATTCCAGTGAAGTGAATGAAGTTCAAATAACAAAATTTAAAAGTCAGATTTCAAATTTAAATGTCTAATTTCAAACTCATTTCATTTTATTTTTAAATTGACATTTATTTTTTTTGAAATTTGAAATTGAATTTTGGAATTTGACATGTGAAGTGTGAAATTCCTAAACAGAAATTTCAGATGTCAGATTTCAAATTCAAAATTCCAATTTCACATTCAACATTTGACATTTAAAATATTCAAAATGTAATATTTTAAAAAGTCTACAGTACACATATTGTCACCTTAGTTGTCGCACCACAGGATCATTTCAAATTAAATCATGAATCTAGCCATAATTTTGCTTGATGCATTCATAAAAAAAATCTAACATGTCCACATTTTTCTTTTCAGGAGAAACCCACTACACTTTCATTTCATCACAGACACCGTGGCCAATCAGATCCTCAGCACTCTGTTCCAGTCATGGATGGTGCCGTCCGTACAAGTCAGCTTCTATGACGCTGATGAACTCAAAGTAAGCACCTGCCTCATCATGCCTCCAATGACTCCACACTTGCCCTTTGACCCAGAAATAATGACCATGTCACAAAGCACCATTACAGAGGTTTAATGAGAGGTCATAAGCAGTGAGTTTTGAAACGATGCAGCCGGCAATGACAAGTCTAAAGAATTGCAGTCCTCTCCAAGCTCATTCAGGCGCAAACAACTGAAATGAAAGATATGTCACATGCGCTTATGGATTGTAATGAGGGGGCAAAGGTCCCCTTGGGACAGTATGGCTTGTCTGTGATAGTGGAAACATTGTGGTTGTTTACACTCCAGCGATCTCAAGAGCGTTCGCTCTCGGAGAACTCTTGCACGTTTCAGAGGGAGTCAGAAAACAGAATTATTCATTTCTGTTCATATATTTAAAGTGACAGTGCTCTTCTTTTTTTACAGCTTGGCATGTGAGTGTAGCCTTTGCTGTGGCGTTGAATTATTCACTGTCTGTTGTGAATTTTTTTTTATGCAGCACACGGTACGCTGAAAGAGCGGAGTGACAATCAAAGAGCGTGCATCCTCTGCACACACACACACACACATATTCTAGGAGAGTGCATTCTAGTTTACATTACACTGCACACTCAAGGACACTCACATGAATGCATGCATGCACTCACATGCACAATAACACAAATACATTCGTTCTTGCCCTGTTTTGTGCACCCGTCCTCCTCCCGCACTGAGTTCACCTCTGATTGTCAGCTGTTTGGCTCGGAGCCGTCTCTAATCACGCGGATTTTACATCCTGTGTCTCTGCTGTGCATAGAGACCTCTTTGCTCTCCTGAGTATATGAAAGCTAAGCTGCAGGAAATCCAGTCTTTTTCAATCAACCCCTCTCCAGCAGATTATTATTAAACCTGAGCTCAGGTCATTAAGGATGTATGCTGAAAAGATGAAGCGTACAATAAGAACTGTAGAGGTCTATTTTCATGGATGCAGATGATGTTATAACTGCAGAATACAGTTCAGAAGAAAATACAAAATGCACAATGAGTGTTTCTAGGTGATAGTGGTGTAAGGGTTGTAAAAACAATCTGAAAACTTTTTGGGGGGTCTTATTCCAGTCAGCTATATAGCATAATTAGTTATTATAGCTGCCACATCAGGGAATATGTTTCTGTGTGCATTATTATCGTAATAATAAATAAGTAAATATACGGTGGTGGTCAAAATTATTAGAACACTAGTATTTTCACCAGTTAAAAATGGTTTTAAGTCAGTTATTTCTATCTTTTGCTGTGGTGCAAACTTTCATTTTGATATTAATTGTAATAATCCAGTGAGATTTTTGTTTGTACAAAGAGTCCGACAACAGCCAGTGCTCCACACAGAGATCTGATCTCACCATCATCCAGTCTGTCTGGAATGACATGAAGAAACAGAACAAATTGAGACAGACTAAATCCAGAAGAACTGTGGCAACATCTCCAAGATGCTTCAAGAAACCTACCTACAAAGCTACAGTACTGTTAAAAGTTTTAAGCACTTGTGTAAAAATGCTGTAAAATAAGGATGCTGTTAAAAATAATGTCATAAATAGATTTTCTTTATCAATTAACTTCTATTAATTGAAGAAAATCAACATTTGGTGTGACCAGCCTGACCCTAGGTGCACTTGCGCATAGTTTTTCAGGTAACTTTGCAGGTAGGCCTCTTGAAGCATCTTGGAGACGTTGCCGCAGTTCTTCTGGATTTAGTCAGTGTCAGTTTTTTCTGTTTCTTCATGTCATTCCAGACAGACTGAATGATGGTGAGATCAGATCTTTGTGTGGAACACTGGCTATATAAATACATAAAAAAAAGACAATGTCACAATCATAATGTCACTGTTGTTGCTGGTTTGTCAAAGATTTCTCTGTTTCTCTTTCTCATTCTCATAGTCGGAGGTGTCATGGATACCAAACAAACACTATTCAGGAATTTATGGCCTGATGAAGCTCACACTCACCAAAGCTCTGCCATCCAACCTTTCAAAGGTCATCGTCCTCGATACAGACATCACCTTTGCCACTGACATCGCCGAGCTGTGGGCTATCTTCAGAAAGTTCACAGGTAATCAGCCGCTTTTCTTTAGGAGTCATATCAAGCATCTAAACAGGCAAATTTAACATTGACATTGTGATTGCAGAGAAACAGGTGATTGGTCTGGTGGAGAATCAGAGCGATTGGTACCTCGGTAATCTGTGGAAAAATCACAAACCCTGGCCAGCCCTTGGACGGGGCTTCAACACAGGTGAGGACATGCAGCTTCCATTTCCACTTATCAGCCTTTACTGTGTTCCAAACAGCAAAAAGGTTTGCTGCTTTTGTAACCAGTTAATACTGCTGGCATGACCTGGCAAATTAGTTTGATGGTGTTCCTGGAGAAGTTCCTGGAGAAGTCTTTTATGTTCACCAAAACTGGATTAATTTGAGATAAAAATCCAGTAAATCAGTAATTACAATCTGAAATGCCTGTTATCTTTTTGAATGTATTTTAAACATAATTTATTCCTGTGATGCAAAGCTGAATTTTCAGCATCATTAGTCTTCATGTGTCACATGATACTTTAGAAACCATTCTAACATGCTGATTTGCTGCTCAGTTATTACAGCGTCAGTTATTATTGATGCTCAATCATAAATACTGGTTCTAATTATTATCAATTTTAAGAACAGTGTTTGCTGGTTAATATCCATGTGGAAACTGTAATACATTTTCAAAATTTTTCATGAAAAGAAAGTTCAAATGAACAGTCCTTGCTGAATGAAAGTATTTATTTTAGTTTTTAATCACCCAAACTTTGAATGATAAAGTATCACAGTTTCCACAAAATATGAAGCAGCATAACTGTTTTCAACAATTATAATAAGAAATGTTTTTTGCGCACTAAAATTTGTACTAATATTTTACAATATTACTTAAAAAAATAATTTATTTATTTATTTATTCATTTTCTGTATTTCTGATTAAATAAATGCAGCATCGATGAGCATAAGACACTTCTTTCAAAAACATTTAAAATTCTAATTACCCAAATCTTTGACCGGTAGTGTATAAGGGTAATTTTTTTGAAATAGAGATTTATAGATCTTCTAAAGGCTGAATAAATAGCTTTCCACTGATGCATGGTTTGTTAGGATAGGACAATATTTGGCCGAGTTATACAACTATTTGAAAATCTGGAATTTGAGTGTGCAAAAAAATCTAAATATTGAGAAAATCACCTTTAAATTTGTCCAAATGAAGTTCTTACTAACGCATATAATCAAAAATCAAGTCTTTACTTAATATCATAATGAATTTTGGCATAAAAGAAAAATCTATCATTTTGACCCTTACAATGTATTGTTGGCTATTGCTACAAATATACCTGTGCTACTTAAGACTGGTTTTGTGGTCCAGGGTCACATATTCTATTAAACAACAACAACAACATAGATAGACAGATAGATGTTGGTTTTCTTGCTGATTTGGAAAGAGTTATTCATGGGGTAAAATCAAATATAAAGAATCAAATGTTGGTACATTCAATATTCTTTGAACTACAGTAAAATGAGCCTGTGGAGCTTTTGCAGGAAAGAGCACACAGGCATGATCACTTCTGAATGGAGCATACTGTTTATGTCACACTGTGAATTTCATTTTAGTATGAATAGGAGAATAGTTTGTGCTGGGCTCTGTTTGACAACAGGTGTTTCTTTTTGGTACCGCAGGTGTGATTTTACTCTACCTTGAGAGACTGCGGCGGATCGGCTGGGAACAGATGTGGAGACTGACGGCAGAGAGAGAGCTAATGAGCATGCTTTCAACATCCCTGGCAGACCAGGTCCATGTCCTTCATGAACAATACAAAAACCCTTTAGAAGGGCGAATTCGCTTCTTAGGGTTTTTTACGCAACAGTAGTCTAAACAATGATGAAATCTGAGCTAACCATGGCTGAATATTGATGTGTAATGCAACAAATATGTCATATTATTGTTTTATGTTCACAGGACATTTTCAATGCATTCATAAAACAGAACCCAGTTCTGGTGCATCAACTTCCATGCTTCTGGAACGTTCAGTTATCGGATCACACTCGCTCTGAACAGTGCTACACTGAGGTCTCAGATCTCAAGGTAACAATATATTTGTGTAATTTTTCGGTATACTGGGTATAAACGACCAAATTAACCCAAAGGAATTAAGACTAACGATTTGTTCAAAGGGGGTCTTTAATTGGTTCAGGCTTTGCTGTATTCATCACCAAATTCATTGTGTTTGTTTTACAAATTGTCTCTAATGCAAATGCTCGCCCAACCGTCACACTCATTTCCTGTCAAAGTTCCATTTTAGTATGGAAATGATGTCTTTGAAGTTGTTTATTGCTCATTTTTATTATTTCCTCCTGCAGGTCATTCACTGGAACTCTCCTAAAAAGCTGAGGGTAAAGAACAAGCATGTGGAGTTTTTCCGTAATCTTTACTTGACGTTCCTGGAGTACGATGGGAATCTACTGCGACGAGAACTCTTCGGATGTCCCAGTCAGGCCAGCTCTGAGAGCACAGTGGTGAGTTAGTTTAGCAGCAGATTTGCAGTTTTATGCAAATATCTTGCAGATAATATCTCTATTACTTCACAAATATTACTTAAATGGGACATCAGATGCTCATTTTCCACAAGATGGTACGATTCTTTAGGGTCTTCATGAAATGTCTGTAACATACTTTGATTAAAATTCCTCAGTGGTCGTGTAAAACAACACCCTTTATACCTTGTCAAAAACAGCTCTGTTCACAGCGATCCGTTTCGGTGCATGTCTCTTTAAATGATAATGAACTCTGCTCACTCCACCCCTCTCCTTTGTTTATTGTGTATTTGGTTGCGAGTTACCATCAAAAACAAAACTAATCCACTGCGTCTCTAGTGGTGCTGATATCTGGAGAAACCAACACCTGCATCTAACTACAAACACCTGCATTGCTTACGGGACGTTGTTGTCGCTACAGCTGCCCAAGTGCAGAGAAAATGGCGGGCAGCGTACAACTGGCTGAGGCCTTAAAAATGCTAATACGGGACAGTTTGTCAGCGGTCATGGGCGGAGCCTGAACAGTATGACATCATAACATTCAGAAAATCAAAACGGCTTCATAACTGAGACTGTTTAGGTTTTTAGGTATTAAAAAAAAGGAGTGAATGGATTTTTAGCACTGTAGGGTGTCCACACACTGCTAAGACACATTTATATGCAAACACCATGTAATCCATCCAATGTCCCCTTTAAATATTTAAAATACACAATAAAATACATATACATCTTGTAAATGTACTGTAAATCAGACAGTCACTGGCCATGGAAGTCTGTTTCCACATGAAATGAAAAAATAAATATTACATTTAAGTAATTTATATACATAATATATATAGTGTACACTTGTAAGCTTGTTTCTGCCACAGGATAATTAAAATAAAATAAAATAAAATAAAATATTGTGACTTTTTAACTCAAAATTCTGACATTTTTTTCAGAATTGCCAGATATTATAATTTTGTTATGTACACATAGAATTGTGAGATGTTAACTATCTATTCTGAGAAGAAAAGTCTAAACTGTGAAAAAGAGCAATTTGTGAGACAAAATTGATATATTTTACAATATGAAAATTGTAAAATATAAACTCAGAATTGCAAGAAAAAGTCAGAATTCTGATTCTTGCAGTTTTGAGTTTATATTTGCAATTCTGAGAGAGAAAAAAAATAATCTCAAGCATTTCAGAATTATGAGGAAAAAAGTCTGCATTGTGCGATAAAAACTCGCAACCTTTTTTTTCCATGGCGGAAAGAGGTCTTCAACAAAAAAAGAAGAAGAAGAAAAAAAGATCATGTCAGGTTCTTTGTTTTTCCAGCCTGGAGATGTACTTTCTTCCTGTCAGTCATTTCGCAGTCTTGCGAGAAAGCTATTTTGCTATCATCCTTTTGAAAACAAACTCACCTTTCAGGTTTAATGATAATTAAAAGGCACCTCATTTTATTAGTGCTTTGTGTGCATATGTATATTGCATATCTATGGCAGGCGGGGTTTTGGAAAAAAGGAGCGTAGCTTCCAGCATCCTGAAACAGCAGACCACAATACCTATATCTTAAGAGAACAGAAAAACAGAGGTTTAGAGGAACTTTATGTTGTTAAACTGGATAATTCTAAATAAGTAAAGAATCCCCGGGTCTAAAAGCAGCTCAACCTTGGATTTGTGCAAGGAAAAGCTGTTTCTGAGTCTTGAAGGGCAACTCAACCAGAGCCTGCTTGATGTCTCCTGCTTAGCATAGCTGATAAAACATATTCTTCTTTGTTTCCAGCTTCAGCAAGCACTAGAGGAGTTAGACGAGGACGACCAGTGCTATGATTTCCGGAGGGAGCGAATCATGGTGCACAGGGTGCATCTGTACTTCCTGCAGTATGAATACACACCTACAGATGATGGCACGGACATCACGCTGGTTGCACAGCTCTCCATGGACAGGTGAGGATGACAGACTGTCTAGATGAATCTCCAGTCACATTTGGGCCACTCATGCTTATGCCAAGGCAATTTAATTACAGAACTGTCAAATATGATGTTGTGTTTAACGAACCCTGTGCAGCACTCTGATTAAAATGAAAAAGATTACTACAAGCATTGCAAGTTAATAACATCTTCATAAACAGGGTGATTATCATTAACTAAAACTAAAACTGTTAAATGTTTCTGTTAATTGAAAAAAAGCTGAATTAAAATATAAACATAAATATTAAAAGATGTTTCAAATAGTAGCCAAGCAACATTTATGATATTTTAAACTCAAAATAAGATAAATCAAACTTAAACTAAGCTAAAGTAAACAAACAAACAAATAAATAAAAGCTTATTAAAAATATTAATAAAAGCATAGTGTAAAAAATATTAAAATAAAACAGCAATAAAAATACATTAACACTGAATAGTAATATTTAACAAACAAAAACCAATAAGAAAATACAATAAAATAAGAAAAAATAAAAGTGTAAAATTTTAAATTTTAATAAATTAAATTCTTAACATTTTAAATTTTAAAAATGTATTTTATTACATTTTAAATTTTATTTAAAATAGAACCTTCATGTTATTTTCAGATATACTTTATTTTAGGTTTGTAGGTTATATTAGTTAATATATATATAAAAAAAAAAAAAACTGAAAAAAAAAAAAAAATGGCGTAATTGTGCCTTTGATCCATACGTAGGAGCATGGTCAAACAACCAAAAATTATTGCAAACAGAATGCTTGACAGTTTAAGGCATTGCTATGAAATAAATTATTTAAATAATAATTATACCACATTTTGCTTTCAGTAATTAAATTAATTAATTAATCAGCATGTAATTTATTTAATTCACTTTAAAAATGTATTCACCTGAAGGCCCTACCTTTTTTTTTGTAAGATTAATAAGAGTAGGAATATAATAGTCTTTTCAGCAAGAAAATGATAACCTATTATCTTCCATTCAGAGTCTTTTAAGTCTCTCTACTCAGAGCTTTTTAAAACAAGCTCTCTTTGATATGACTAAATCCTCTATTTTACCATGAAGTAGCGTTTCAGGCATTGTTAGAAAGGTGATTGTTATGCAGGATAGCAGTGTTGTTTGTGTTTGAAACAAGTATCAACTAGAAGCATTTGACGTAGTACAGATCAGAACATAACATACTAGCTACTGAAAGCTTGCCCTGCAGGTTTAAAAAATGTGTCAAAAGGAGTCCTTATTGTTGCCTCATTTCAGTTACTGCCCGAAATTTCACCAGAGACACTTTGTATTTGTCCACAGACTGCAGATGCTAGAGGCTATCTGTAAACACTGGGAGGGCCCCATTAGTTTGGCCCTGTACATGTCTGACGCCGAGGCCCAGCAGTTCCTGCGTTACGCTCAGGCCTCTGAAGTCCTCAAGAATCGCAAAAATGTGGGCTATCATATCGTTTATAAGGAGGGTCAGTTCTACCCTGTCAATCTGGTACGCAATGTGGCGCTCCGCAACGTCAACACACCCTACGTCTTTCTGACTGATGTAGATTTTCTGCCCATGTACGGCCTCTATGATTACCTCAGGTAAGCTGTGAATTTGTTCAGAATTACCTGTTGACATAATGGTTC
Source organism: Labeo catla (assembly GCA_012976165.1). Lineage (NCBI taxonomy): Eukaryota > Metazoa > Chordata > Actinopteri > Cypriniformes > Cyprinidae > Labeo > Labeo catla. The sequence continues at coordinate 206,025 of VONZ01000957.1, forward strand.
CATTTCTGTAATATATCTCTGTGTTTATGTAGAAAAAGTATAGTCCAGCTGGACATGGCCAATACCAAGAAGGCTCTGGTTGTGCCCGCCTTTGAGACACTGAGATATCGCCTCTCCTTTCCCAAATCCAAGGCCGAGCTGCTGTCTATGCTGGACATGGGGACTCTCTACACCTTCAGGTACAGTAGGCATTCAAAATAATGATTTCATAATAAATTTCCAGGGTGTTTACAATTATAATTAGGGTGAATAAGGGTGAAAAGGGAAATTCTTGTAAAAATTTACATGCCACAGTTTTACAAATGTACTCTTTGTATATATGTTTGTATGTATGTTTCATGTGGTTTTGAAAAACTTTTATTTTCAAGAAATGTTTCAGGTAATATTTTTTTTTTTTTTTCATTTAAAGGGGTCATATGATGTTGCTAAAAAGAACATTATGTTGTGTATTTGGTGTAATGCAATGTGTTTACGTGGTTTGAGGTTCAAAAAACATTATTTTCCACATACTGTACATTATTGTTGCTCTTCTCTGCCCCGCCTTTTTGAAACGTGATGATTTTTACAAAACTTATCATTCTGAAAAGCATGTGTGCTCTGATTAGCCAGCTATTTATTGCATTGTCATTGGCCGAATACCTCAAGAGTGTAACTATAATGTCACGCCCCCTTACCATGTTGTGATACCGTGTCCCGGCGCAACAACCAGTGAGGACAAAATTACTGATTATAATGACTCATACTGTCTTTTTATGTGGTGCGTTGTGTTGCGTCGTGTAAACATAATGTCTACATTTGTGATTGTCGAAATGACAAAGAAGCAGCACTACTCTACACTGCTCAAAACTCATGAATGAATAGTCAGTAGCAAATTCTTGAAATATGAAAACATACTTACAGGCTGTGAGTCAGAAACACCAGACTGTCCTTGCAAAGTTGCCCCACTTTATAGTGTGCACAGCCAGCACTGTAGGCTACACGCTCAGATTCAGGAAACAGTGCTCCATAAAATGTGCTGCACACACTTGAATATATGCATTGTACTGTTCTGGAGCAGTTTTAAATATAACCTAACCCCTGATTTCTAGTTATGTACACATTTGGAAGGCCAAACAAAGCACTTTCGCTTTCACAACGAAACACAGAGCGTCTCCACAACATGGCGGCAGCTGCAACAATATTACAGTGAGAACAAAAGTTACGCTTTCTTTCTTTTCGTATACATTTGGCCGGTGTTGTGCAAATCTTCCCACACTGTGACGTAGATGTGGGGGCTTTTAAATGAGTCATTTTAGGAAGGTGTGGCTGAGTCTTAACTTTTATAAAGAATATCTCTTATATATGCACAAACAGCCTGTAACACTCCAAAGACACAGGAAAACATGAAATCACATCATATGACCCCTTTAAACTAAAGGCAAAGCATGATAAATTTGTTTACACATTGGACATTTGTGAGTGTACACATTTGAAAAATATTCATAATATAATTTAGTTTTTTGGGAGGGTCTGTGTACCTTCAGGTCACTAGATTTTCTACTTTAGAAAATGATAAACAGTTTGATTTTCTTATTCTGCGTGATGAGACAGGCAGAAGACAGGGTGAGTTGAAAAGCGGCATTTCAGGGCCGCCCACACATGCAAAACAAATGCAGCTGAGGTCAAAATTTGACATCCCTCTTTCAGAATCATTAACAATGTTAATTATTAAATCAAAATAAGAGGGATCATATAAAATGCATGTTACTGTTTATTTAGCACTGACCTGAATAAGATATTTCACATAAAAAATGTTTACATATAGTCCACAAGAGAACATAATAGTTACATTTATAAAAATCACCCCGTTCAGAAGTTTACATATGCTTGATTCTTAATGTGTTGTTACCTTTTTGTTTAGTGATAGTTGTTCACGAGTCCCTTGTTTGTCCTGAACAGTTAAACTGCCAGCTGTTCTTCATAAAAATCTTTCAAGTCCCACACATTCTTTGGTTTTTCCATCCTTTTTGTGTATTTGAACCCTTTCCAACAATGACTGTATGAATTTGAGATCCATCTTTTCACACTGAGGACACCTTTTTAAATTTGAAGATCAGGGTAAATTTAACTTATTTAGTCTTATAGCAAACATATACGTATCTTCTGTAGCCTCTGAAGGGCAGCACTAAATGAAAAAATGTGATATTTAGGCAAAATAAGAAAAATGTACACATCCCCATTCTGTTCAAAAGTTTTCATCCCCGGCTCTTAATGCAATCGTTTTTCCTTCTGGTGCATCAGTGAGTGTTTGAACCTTCTGTAATAGTTGCATATGAGTCCCTCAGTTGTCCTCATTGTGAAAAGATGGATCTCAAATACACAAAAATGCTGGAAAACAAAGAATTTATGGGACCTGAAGGATTTTTTCTGAAGAACAGCAAGCAGTTTAACTGTTCAGGACAAACAAGTGACTGATGAACAACTATCACTAAACAAAAACACACAGCTGTGGATCATTCAGGTAAAAACACAGTATTAAGAATCAGGTGTATGTAAACATTCGAACAGGGTCATTTTTATAAATTCAACTATTGTGGACTATATGTAAACATGTTTTATGTGAAGTATCTTGTTCAGGTCAGTACTAAATAAAATAACAGGCATTTTGTATGATCCCTCTTATTTTGGTAAAATAATTAACATCTTTAATGATTGACTGAAAGCTGTAAACTTTTGACCTCAACTGTATTAAAGCATAAACTCATTTTAACCCATGAACAAAAAATACGAAAAACAAAACAAAAATCAAATTTCTCATTTCTCTTTGTTTCTTTTTAAGTAGAAACTCAAATGACCAGAAGATAGACAGACCAGGGAGCCATACCACATGACATTTTAAAAAGTGGTCTAAACTTTTTTTTGCCATAAAAAGGTCAAATGATCTGATATTTTAAGAGACTTATTGACTTTGACAGGGCTCCTTTTTTCCTCTTACTGTGTTTCCTATTATGTTTTTATTTAAGTATTTTTATACTTGTTGGTTGGGGTACATGACTTTGATTATCAAACATCAGTATATATGATATATTGTATTAATATATATATATATATATATATATATATATATTAATAATGCTTTTTTCATTTATTTTGATATCAAGGCAGCTGCATGGCTTTTTGTAGTTTTTTTCTCCAAAAATATCTAAATGAATTTTAATTCAGAAATTTATAGAACGAGGTTTCCCAAGTTGATTAATTAAATCATAAAAATGCAATTAAAATAAATGTAAAAGGTTGATATAAAATAACAAACAAATAACAAAATAAAACATTTAGTAAAAATGTCTAATTTCAATATTGACTTAAAAGTTGGTACTTTTTCTGACAAAAACAATGTTTTGCAGTCTTTTTTAGTTAAGGTGTTTGTTTTATACGTTTGGTTAACACTTTACAATAAGGTGTCATTTGTTAACATTAGTTCATGTATTAATTACACTATTAAACTATTTGTTAATCTTTGTTAATCTTAGTTAATAAAAATAGTAATTCGTTGTTTGTTCATGTTAGATCACTGTGCATTAAATAATGTTAACAAACACAACTTGTGATTTTAATAATGCATTAGTAAATGCTGAAATTATCATTAACTAAGATTAATGAATGCTGTAGAAGTATTGCTCATTCTTAGTTCATGTTAACTAATGTAGCTAAACATTATGAACCTTATTAGTGTAACTGATATATTTTTGAATGAAACCAATCAATCAATCAAACCAAGAGCATCACATCTTTGGCCCATTATTAAAAATCCCCTCAAAATGTATATTAATTTACTACTCTCCTGAACTGCAGATATCACGTCTGGACGAAGGGTCATGCGCCAACCAATTACGCCAAATGGAGAACAGCCACAACGCCATACAAGGTGGAGTGGGAGGCAGATTTTGAGCCGTACGTTGTGGTGCGACGAGACTGTCCTGAGTACGACCAGAGATTTGTTGGCTTTGGCTGGAACAAAGTATCCCATATCATGGAGCTTGATGCTCAGGTAAGACTGTTAAAGACTGTTTCTACTACTAATTCAAGTGTCCAGTGTCCCTAACCTGTCCCATTTCCTTTTTCCAAAGGAGTACGATCTTATTGTGTTACCAAATGCCTTCATGATCCACATGCCCCACGCGCCCAGCTTTGACATCTCAAAGTTTCGCTCCAGTCCAAGTTATCGCTACTGCTTGACGACTCTGAAGGACGAGTTCCACCAAGACCTTTCTCGAAAGTACGGTTCTGCTGCTCTCAAGTACCTCACAGCACAGAGGAACATCTGAAAACCGTCTCAAATGTACTTTAGCACACAGGAGAATGGCTTGGTCTAGTCATTTGAGGCTCAACGGCCAACATGCTGCTCTGCTACATGTTATGGTGTCTAGAGGAACGAAGCTGAAGCCCACGTCTCAGCAGAAGACTATAAAACCAGAGCTTTAATTCTTCTTTTTGATAAGTCATACAGCAGAGAACTGTGAATACCAATGACATCAACAACACACCCATCAGACTGGTGGCGAAAACCCGACCAAACATGCTTGGATTGCTTAAAAACACAACAACAGACATCAGTAGACTTTGTGGAACATTTGTGATGACTCACTTGCTTTATAGCCTAAAATGAACGGTCATGATAAAGACCTTTTTTTGACAATCAGGGCTTTTTCTTCACTAAAGATCTATGGCTAGCGGTCCATGGCGCTACGCAGCTTTGAAACCATTGGATGGAGTATCGAGAGGACGAGAACTGAATGAGCTTTCCAAAGACTCTTCTGCTGGACTGAAGTGTGAGGAGGCCATCAAGACGAGGGACTTCTAAGCCTTATAATTTCGTTGATATTTAAAATATTTAAAAATATTTTTCTTTGTTTTTAATGAAGACAAAACAGTTTATGAACAACGATCTACAGCCTATGTATGTTTTACAGTATAAAAATGAAAATCGCATTATTTTTTAATTTAGAAACACTGATTTGCTTGTAGCGAGAGAAGGTCGAATGCTCGATAAGGAGAGAAATGATCAGTGTGTGTAACTGCTGCATTTATAATTGTCACATAACAAATGGCGCATATTATGACATGCTTAAACATACAGTATCATAAGCGTAGGACAAACCAGGATGCTTTCCTGTCATGAGCTCACATCGCTTTTTCACTTTTAAAAATTTGCACTACATACTGTTACAGAAAACATGATTATATGTACATTTGCATTGAGATCCACTGAAGGGACCATAAAAAAGGGGACATCCATTATAGAAGACTCTCACGGACTGAATATTTGTTGTTAGATATAAAACACGTCCTGTTATTGAAAACACTATTTATCATGTAAAGTGTCACATTCTGGTCAGCCCTGAAATAAGAATCCAATGTCCAATTCAGCATCAGTCACTCAAGGATGTATTTGTATAAAAAAAAGCAAAAAAAAAAATACATGAAAGGTTATACGATCTATTGTACCAGTCGCTGCTGTCACAATGTAATTCCCAATGTGTCCCGTCTTTATAAAGAAACGCTCCTCCAGGTCATATTGAGTTGACCCCTCATACGCCACCCATGCCCTTCCGCTCCATCAGACTGCAGATTTACGGTAAATACCCGTGCCTTTGCTGTGTTGCGAAAACTGGATATTGATTGTACTACTGTACGCATCAGCGGGGCCTGCAAGAATACAGGTACTCTATTTATTATTGTTGACTTAAATCAATCATATTTTTCTATGTAGGGGACAAAGTGCTTTAAATAAATTCTCCCTGTTTCTATAGTTTGTCAGAGTTCTTGTGCTTTTTATTTGACAAGAGGAGGTGAGTCACTCGTTGCTTTGTGCTTTTGGCTGAATGTTCCATTTCTGAATTTGTTCTAGGATTCACTGGTGACTCATAGTTGGGAGGTCTACAATACAGGCCAGTGCTGATAAGAAAAAGCATTACTTTGTCACGTTTTTTCTCTTCCTTCACACTAATCTCACAAGGAATTGTGTTAAAAGGAAACTTCATTCAAAAAAGAAAATTCTGTCATTATTTACTGTCCTAATTTTGCTTCAAACCTGTATGCTGTTACTGTATTTATTTTACTATTTAATTCTTCAAACAACTTTTTTTTTCATAACAGTTCATAGACCAGTTCTGTCAGGTTAAACAGGTTTTCAAAAAGTACACATTTTTATGTGTCAACCAACATACTAAAGCACAAGTACCTGATAATAAATTAAACAGTAGTTTGGTTATTGTTGTTACATTAAAACCTAAATTTTAATACATTTGAAATGCACTAAATTGCAACTTCATCTTTGCAAATGTGTAATTACAAACAGCTGGGTAGATTACTGACAAATTGTAATCTGTTACTGATTCCAAATTACATGACAAAAATTAGTAACATAATCCATTAGGATTTTAGGTAATATAATCAGACTACTTTTAGATTACTTTAAGTTTACTACTTGTTTATCACGTTGATTTAAATAGGATCATGCTCGACTACACTGACATTAAAAAACAAAGAGTAAGAAAACATATTCCATTTATTGTTATTAATAACAAGTGCATTAAACATTATATTATGTTAAGGTTTCCCAAACTGGTGTTTGTGAAGGAACTGCAGGGGGTTTATAAGTTGAAAAACTAAAAATTTTAATTTAAATAATAATAAAAAAATAATAATTTTAAAATCAATCAAAAAAAAGTACTAAAAAATGAAATATTTCATTTGATTACCTGCGTGTCATGGGGCCATAATCAGAGAACCAATGAACATGCAAATGTGCTGCTTAATTATTGAAATATTAATTTTAAAATCTCAGGGGTACAAAAGGATAAAAAAAAATTGTGAATTTGTGCATTTTAATGTGTTTGAAGGACAAAAGCCTTTCCAAAAACATAGAAACACATGGTTAATCTCCAGACTGAAAATAATAATAATAATCAATGTGTTCATAGTTGATGCAGTGTTGAAACACTTTTTTTTTTTGTAATTTGAAATTTGAACTCAAATTTGTCTATTTTTAACATAAAGCACATGTAAAGTAATTGATTACAGTTTTATCTGTAGTGTTATTTAACATTACATTCGAATATATTTCAAATGTACTAAATTGCAACTTTATTACAAATGTGTAATTACAAATATATTTAAATACATGGCATAAAAAGTTCAACAGAATTGTCATTGAAGTTTATTTTAGTTTATCATAAATGCGTGTCAGTGCATTTACTTTAACCATATTTCAAAGACAATAGAAGTAACTACATATAAAAATGGACTAAAATCCTACTTTAGTGGGTCAAAAAAAGCACCCTAAAATTTAGATAATTGCATGTAACATACATTTATACTATAACACATTTTTATTTAATAGCAATTGACATGCAGTTAAAGGGATAGTTCACCAAAAATGAAAATTCTGTCATAAATTACGCCCCCTTATGTCGTTCCAAACCCATAAGAAAATAAGATATTTTTTGATGAAATCCGAGAGCTTTCTGACCCTGCATAGACAGAAACGCAACTGACACATTCGAGGCCCAGAAAGGTAGTAAAGACATCGTTAAAATATGTGTTGTGGTACTTTCGTGAATGGCAGCGGAGAATGACATGGAAGAGAAGAAATTGTTGAATAAAGTTTGCTAAGAGTATTCTCATAGCCTCTGATGTCACATGGACCATTTTATCGCTGTCCTTACTACCTTTCTGGGCCTTGTACGTGGTAGTTGTGTTGCTGGAACGTCATGAGGATGATTAATTAATGACAGAATTTTCATTGTTGGGTGAACTAACCCTTTAAATGCAGAAAAAACTATTTGGCTGGAAAAGCTGCAGTACATTACAGACGTAAGTTTTTACAGATAAAATATCAACTTCAGGTGCAGGATTTGATGGCCTGTGGACTGTAATTTGAGACCCCTTCTCTAGATATTTCAGAAGACTTACTGTTAATGTTGACTGTAAAAGACTTGAGCCAATCCAGCTGTTAGAGGCAAGAGGGTGAGTGAAGTTGATCAATTGTTTTCCAAATGGATTTGACGCCTGTTAAAAGTTAATTTCCTGCAATTGCAGGAGAGAGGCTGGGGTAAGCGGAGCCCTGAGAATGAGCAGAGGGCTGTTTCCTGCGCTGTGTGGGCTAATGCATGTGTAATTGCCTGAAGTGGCCCTTTATGACATCATGAATCAGAAACCATTGCACACAGTTAAAGAGTTTCAAGCTGCTTTTTCAGTATTCATTCACACTACCCAGCAGCACGTTACAGGAAAGGGCATGCAGGGAAACTCTGTTCATAGTGTGAGCTCTGCAGCTTAGGATGTCCCAGCAACAATCTAGAAAATGGATTCACATCAGGAAACATGCTCATGCTTGAATAATTCATTAGATACAAGACGGCGGCAAGTAAAATGCTGTTTCTTGCTGATTCCAACAGTATTAGATGAGTCTCTGATTCTCCAAGCAGGAGCATCACAAACAGATTGATTGATTGATTGATTGATTGATTGATTCAAAAATGTTTCGTCATCTTAGAAATCTGTCGCAAACCATTCAATTTCTTGTTAGCAACTGCTAGAACATTATTTTCTCTGATTTTACATCAGGTGTTTGTGTTTAATGTAACAGATGAGAACTGAAATAGAAAATACACTACCAGTTTAGAATTATTAAGATTTTTTTTTATGTTTTTGGACGTCTTTTGTACTCAAAAAGTCTGCATTTATTTTATCAAAAATACAGTAAAACAGTAATATTATGAAATATTATTACAATTTAAAATAATTGTGTATCTATTTTAATATATATTTAAAATAGTAATTTATTATTACAATTATCAGCTTGATTACTCCAGTCTTCAGTGTCACATGATCCTTCAGAAATAATTTTATCATGCTGCTTTGCTGCAATTATTCTTACTATATTAATGTTGAAAACAGGTTTTGTTGCTGAATATTTTTGTGGAAACCGTAATTAATTTTTTTCTTAAAATTCTTTGTATAGAAAATTCAGATGAGCATAATTTCTTTGGGGGGGGCGGGGGGGGGAATGTGCAATGTTTACTGTCACACTGTCACACTATTTACTGACCAATTTAATACGTTATTGCTGAATAAAAGTACTAATTTTCTCATGCCAAACTTTCGAATGGTAGTATATAATGATTTCCACAGAAATTCTAACAAATTAAATTTTAAATGGAGCCTTGGTAAGCATAAGAAACTTCTTTTAATCATTAAGAAATCTTTATTATTCCAGACCTGTATGACGGAGAAAGAACAGAGATGGAAGTTCTCATTAATGGTGTCACCACCTAAATCGATGAATCTGTGTTGTGTGAGTCAAACAACGGGTAATAATTCCTTCAGATTGTCCCACATGGATCAATGCCAGTGGCCCACTGCACTGTTTATTAGCTCTTAAGTTAATGACAGAAATCAAAACACTCAATTTATCAACCAGTGACAGCCTTCAAATATCTCCACAGCTCAACAGTGACTGCTCAATATTGATATTGAAATCCTCATATCAACTTCAGCAATGGTTGCTCAATATCAGTGACATTTAGCAGGAGCTCATGATTTGTGCTCTTCTGTTTGTTCCTCAGTCTCCTTCACACTCTGTGTAACACAGGCAGTAAATAAGGAAGCATAGATCAATATTACCCAGATGTCATTGTGGGGTTAACAGAGCTTACTAAGGTCAAAAGGCTAGTAAAAGTTTTTCTTTTACTAATGTTCAAGTGATTTCTCAACCTGACATTTCTGATAATAAAATTGTGTGTGCACCCTCAAACTGTGGTTTTACCCAACACATATGACTTTTTTGTGACCTTCAGTAGTTTGTGAATACTGGATACGGACTTCATTGAAAGCAGACAAAAACAGACAAATGTGCACATGAATTATTCAGCTAAGACAAAGAAAACAGAAACATTAGGACAATATATATATATATATATATATATATATATATATATTGGTTGTTTATGGAATGTTTTACTTATGAAATATTGTAGTTGGATGTGCTTCTATCATTTTTTTAATGTTACTGCTTGTTTAAGAACATTTAAAAGTAACATTTAAAACATTTTTATAACATTTAAAAATCGACTTTTGAACATTCTGAGAACAGTTATATATATATATATATATATATATACACACACAGTACACAGCATAAATGAGTACACCCTCTCTGAATAAATGTAAAAGATGTATTTTCTTAATGATCACTAATGTCATTTGTGGAAAGATGGCAAAATTGAAATGTATTAATCATATACTTAAAAACAACAAAATATATGCCAATATTTTCTGTAAAATAAGTAAATTACCCAATTTTATTTAAATGAAGGATTGCAGAAATGAGTACACCATAGATTTAATTCAGCAAATGTATAGTATTCTAGTACTTAATATGTCCTCCATAACTCTAAGTACACTGCTTTGACCCTTCTTGGGACTGAGTGTACAAGTTCATGACAAATTTTCACATCTGTCCTGTTTAACTCCTGGAGGACGACCTCTTTAAAAGGTCTTTAATGGGGAGTTTTGCTCAGCTTGTCTCTACAGAATCCCCCACAGAGTGAGATACATGTCCACTGAAGGATCTTCACCTTGGAAGAATGAATATCTTCACTGTCATGTTGAAAAAAATGCCCAACAATGCAGGGAATGAGGGGAGGATAACATCTTCTGTTTCAAGTTTGTGTATTACATCACACAGTGGTATGTGAATTCATGACAGCTTTGATAAAGTACAACTCCCTCACACCTTTAGTACTCATAAATCCCTATAGAAGAGCTTTACTACAACTGAACATCACTGTAAGTACCAGGCACTTCTCTCTGTACTCCTCCTCTAGCAACACCAGAACATTTTGGATGCTTTTGGATCCGAAATGATTGACTTGGTCTCTTGAGACCAGAGTATGGATTCCCAGAAGTCTATATTTTGTAAAAGAGGTTAAATGAGCTTATTGTGCTTTAATTCTAGTGGTGACAACAACCATGCATGTCACTTCTGCAGGCTGTGTTGTACTCTGTGAGATAAAGTGCCACTCTTTTCATTGCTTTTGCTGGCTCCTGCTCTTTTTCTAGCAAAAATTCACTCATCACTATATGAAAACTTAAAGTGAAGATCTGATTATTTCAGGAGCCTTGTCACAAGTCCATTGTTTTTGAATGTCGGTGCTACTTCTGCTACATTTTCTGACACTTAAAACTATAATTTGGTATTCCTCTTGTACAATTGTCCTCTTTTATGCTAAGAATTAAATCTCCTGGCAGTTTTCTTCCAAGTGGTTCCTTTGTTGCCAGTATTAAGTCTAAGTATGATTCAGTAGGCTATATAAAACTTTTGTCAGGAAATTACTTGCCTTTAAAAGTTTTTTAAACCTACCCCCTTTTGTTCTGTTTTGTTTCATTTAGTAACTTTCAGGAGGGTGTACTCATTTTTGCAACACAACATTTTATCACTTTGATAAAAAAAAAATCTTATTTTACATGTCATCTAAGTAAAGAGTATGAAAGTTTTAGAGGGGCTGTACTCATGTATGCTGTGCACTGTATATATAATTGATAATTTTTAAAATGGTTTTTAAAGTAATACAAAGTATCCATTAGTTGATCTAAAATACTGTAAAACGGAAATTTTGTGAAATATTATTGTAATATAAAAGACTGTTTTCTATTTGAATATATTTAAAAAATGTAATTAATTTATTCATGTTATTAGAATGACTTTTTTCAGTGTCATTCTAATATGCTATACTGATTTGCTGCTCAAGAAAGTATTAAACTGATCAAAACTAAAACTAAAAACATTTATTATGTAAAAAAGAAGAAAAAAATCAGTTTCAAATAAATGCTGTACATTTCACTTTCTAGTCTTTAAAGAATCTCACATATATTAACCTGTTTTCAATACTGATGTATAAACATTAATAACTGTGCTCAAAAAATAACTAAGCAGCAAATCATCATATTAGAGAGATTTCTGAAGGACATTTAGAATTAAATTTAGCATTCTCATTAGAAGCTGCCATGAGTTTTGTCAGAACAGGTGCAGAAGTGCGAATAGCAGGTGTGAGGTGTTACTGAGTTTCTGATGGACTACTTCTTTGTCATTCCTCAATGTAAACAGAAAGCATTTGTTGCTATGAAAGACGTGTGCTACATAAAGCAAACCCCGGGAGAGTAGCGCTTTAATTATGCTTATTGCACGTCGTGCATGGAGCTGTCATAACTCACTGTAATGTTAAGGAGGACATGCTTTCCATATGCCCTACTTCTGTGCCAGCTAGCAGATGTTCAGAAATGAAAATGAAAATTTGTCCTCTTTAAGGTGTTTATAAACATTAGAAACAGCAAGTCACTAATCATGTTTTGAGATACTGAAGTTGACAGATTATACTCACATGATTAGTTACAAAACTTTAGTGAGCTTCCTAAATTGGTCTTTAAAAACAACAACAACAACAAAAAAAAAAAAAAATGTAAACTGATAAGCGACTGATTTAGAATAATCCTAGGCCTCAACTCCATCCAATTAATATTCCTTACATTTAGTTCATTGCAGTACAGTTTGCATGTAGTTACATTGAATACTAATATTCTTATAAGAATTGGTGTATTAAGTACTTGAAAGCCATACTTAAGTAAAAGTACAGATATCTTACCAGAAAATGACTTTGGTAGAAGTTGAAGTCACCGTTTAGAATATTACTTGAATAAAAGTCTTCAGGGAGAGAAAGGCAAGACAAGCATTTGAGATTAAAAAGTATTTAAACTGTATTTTTTTTAATGAAAATAACCAATCGTTTCGCTAGATAAGACCATTCTATCTCGGCTGGGATTGTTTACAACCACATTTGGGATCGTCTGAAGCCACATTTAAACTGCATTTTGGAAGTTCAAAATCGGGGCACCATATCAGTCCATTATTTGGAGAAAAGTGCAGAAATGTTTTCCTCAAAAAACATAATTTCTTTACGACTGAAGAAAGAAAGACATGAACATTTTAGATGACAAGGGGGTGAGTACATTATATGTGAATCTTTGTTTTGGAAGTGGACTTCTCCTTTAGTGAGTGAATCACTGAATCATTTTTGTCAATCGAATCGTTCAGAAAGCTGATTCATTCAATAAGTAAACACCGTTCATTGTTTAGAGATGCAGAACAGTGCTGTGATGTTTGTTTGGAACTATTTTTGTTAGCAAAATTGAACGAAAACAGGTAATATTATGTCTAAAATGTATAAACTTACTGCTTTACTGAACTTGTATAAAATTATTATTAAATGTGTTATCATGCTGATATCTGCAGAAAAACAGTACTCTTTGTGTTTTAATAGACTAATAAATCAACTGTGTGTGATTTGGTGATATAGCCTACTTGATAGTGACAGATAGCACATCATTACAACAACACATATTATCGCAGAAGATGTACTGTATAGCGCACACCCCAGACTCGACTTGTGAAAATGAATCATCCGCAGTTGTGCACGCATGAGCAAAGGTGTATTTAGGTGAGTCTAACTTGCAGTTGCCAGACCACTGATTCGTCAAACCTACTTTCCTGCAGTCACTGCTCTTCTGACTATTTTGTAGTAAGTAACGAATATGCTTTAGGGAAATGTATCGTAAAAGTATACATTTTAATTAGGAAATGTAGTGGAGTAAAAGTAAAAGTAGGCTGAAATATAAAACTCAAGTAAAGTACAGATACTCCATTACACTACTGCTTATCACAGTAATATTGGGTAGTATAGTTTTAATTATATTCAGCTCACTGTGTTTTGGCTCACTGTCTTGCAGTGAAAAGACACTTAAGTACATTTTTTAAAAGTGTACTTAAGTGTCTTTAAAAGTTAAAAAGTGTACCTAAGTGACTTTAAAAATTCAAAGTTTTACTTTAAAGTGCATTTTAAAGGGGTCATCGGATGCCCATTTTCCACAAGTTGATATGATTCTTTAGGGTCTTAATGAAAAGTCTATAATATACTTTGGTTAAAAATTCTCAGTGGAAGTGTAAAACAACACCCTTTTTACCTTGCCAAATCAGCTCTGCAAAAATCATCCCATTCTGGTTGAGGCTACTTTAAATGCAAATGAGCTCTGCTCACCCCGCCCCTCTCTTCTCTCTGTGGAGTGACGAGCCTGTTTACTTTAGCTGCAATTAGCCACGTTTAGCCGCATTTAGCCGCGTTTAGCCACTAAACTTGCTAACTAGCACATAATTAGGAAAGGCGATCGCAAAGATTCATAAAAAAAAAACCTTATACTCACTTCTGCTGTAAGTGAAGCTGGATCACAAATGATTTGCATGAACATAGACGCATTTATGTAGATCGGGAGGCGTATTCCCTTCACAAACAAATGTAATTCACTGCATCTTCAGCAGCTCAGATGTCGGGAGTAAATGACGACCACTACGTTCATGTTTACATCCAGCAACACAACACCTCAATCGCTCAGTTCTTGTCTAAACTATACCTCTGCTCTGGCATCAAAACATGGAGGTTGGACTGTTACAACTGATCTGAGGTAAGACACTGATGTCAGTCAACTATTGTGGGAGAGGCCTTTGTGGATGTGACGCCACAACAGCATGCATCTGAGAATGGCTCGATTTGAAAAGGGAATATTATTTTTACAGATTAATTAAAAACCACTGCATTGGACATGGTATGTTATCCTGCTGAAAGTAGCCATCACAAGATGGGTTTACACTGTGGTCATAAAGTATGGGATTTTTTGTAAAAGTTGTAAGTATTATTGCTTAAAGAAGTAAGAAATTGACTTCCCAATAAGATTAAAAGCTAAAATTCATATTCTTAGCACAAACGTTGTGCAGTAGTGCTTTCCTTAGCAAGCATTACTCATAACCTAAATGCACTAAATAGTTTTAACAGGTTCAAATATTTAATTAATTTCAAAAGTTAATCCATCAATTTTGACAGCTCAAATGTTTTCACTATCCAAGCGAGAAGACAGCAAAAATGGATGAAAGGAAGAAAAAAGACGAATAAAAACAAAACATCTCAGTGGCATGTATCCTGAGGGAGTCCTGTTATAAATCTCACTTGCTCTTCATCCGGTGGACTCGAAATGAAGATATTTGATGTAACGTACTGCTCTCTGCTCTTCTGACTCTCCTGAGGCCAAGAAGTCACTGTCAGAGTAAAGCTCTCTGTCAGACACTCTCATTTCCAGTCTTCTCCTGAATGATGTCAGGCTTTCCACAGCTGGACAAAGGTATATACACCAGGATGACGGACGAATAAAAGCAATCACTGGTTTCTTCAAATCACATCGTCAACTCCAATGAATAAGGCTCAAACATACACTACACAAGTACATAAATGCAAACGCTTCAAGCTACAAAAGCTCAATTTCATGCATCGTTGCGTTCTGAAAGGTGTCAGAACAGAATTCATACCATAACTTCTTGCATTCTCAGCTTTGCTGCAAGGGCCGGTTTAACGGCATTAATGTAAATTGTCTGTTATATGGTCAGTTTTCACTTTCAAGTCAACTAATGTCATGACAAAGCAATTGTAGAGAATCATGTTGAGTTAAAGCTAGTTAAACTGTCTACATTTAGCTAGATATAAGTCTGATATAGCTGTTTTCGAAAATGAGTCACTTTTTCAACTAACTGGAAGTTTTGTCCAATTATTTAAATGATTAGCACTAAGTTACAGTTGAGGTCAGAAGTTTAAATACACCTTGCAGAATCAAAATACAAAATGCATGTTATTTTTTATTTAGTACTGACTTGAATAAGATATTTCACATAAAATACATTTACACATAGTCCACAAGAGAAAATAATAGTTGAACTTATAAAATGACCCCGTTCAAAAGTTTACATACACTTGATGCTTAATACTGTGTTGTTACCTGAATGATCCACAGCTGTGTTTTTTTTGTTTGTTTGTTTGTTTGTTTGTTTGTTTTTGTTTAGTGATTGTTGTTCATTGTTTGTCCTGAACAGTTAAACTGCCCGCTGTTCTTCAGAAAAATCCCCAGGTCTCACAAATTCTTTAGTTTTTCAACATTTTTGTGAGTTTGAACCCTGTCCAGCAATGACTGTATGATTTTGAGATCTATCTTTTCACACTGAGGATAACTGAGTGACAGACTCATATGCAACTATTACAGAAAGTTCAAATGCTCACTGATGCTTCAGACAGAAAATAAATGCTTTAAGATCCGTGGGGTGAAAACTTTTTGAGTTTGAGGATCAGGGTAAATTTAACTTATTTTGTCTTCTGGAAAAAAAATGTATTTTCTGTAGCTTCTGAAGGGCAGTACTAAATGAAAAAAGAAGAAGAAAAAAAAGTATATTTAGGCAAAATAAGAAAAATGTACAAATATTCATTCTGCTCAAAAGTTTACACCCCCTGGCTCTTAATGCATCGTGTTTCCTTCTGGAGCATCAGTGAGCATTTAAACCTTCCGTAATAGTTGCATTTGACGCCCTCAGTTGTCCTCAGTATGAGACCATGGATCTCAAGATCATACAGTCATTGTTGAAAAGGGGTCAAATACACAAAAATGCTGAAAAGAAACAACAAATTTATGGGACCTGAATGATTTTTCTGAAGAACAGCGGGCAGTTTAACTGTTCAGGACAAACAAGGGTCTCATGAACAACTATTACTAAACAAAAGCAACAACAACAACAAAACACAGCTGTGGATCATTCAGGTAACAACACAGGATTAAGAATCAAGCGTATGTAAACTTTTGAACATGGTCATTTTTATAAATGTAACTATTATTTTCTCTTGTGGACTATATGCAAATGTCTTTTATGTCAAATATCTTGTTCAGGTCACTATTAAATAAAAAATAACATTCATTTTGTATGATCCCTCTTATTTTGGTCAAATAATTCACATTTTGCAGATTCTGCAAGGTGTATGTAAACTTATGATCTCCTTTTACTAGTGGCTTTTCTGAGGCAGTATCCTGAATGATGAGTAGCTTTTAACGTAACAAGCCTTAGTTTCAGATGCTTGAAACTTTCTGTATGTTTAGCATACTTTTTTTTTTTTTTTTAGCAAATTTATTTAGGAAATATACTTTAAAAATAATCTTATGTGCAAACATGCAATGCAATGTTGCAATTGCAAAAAAAAGCAATATTTTTAGATACTTCTTTGCATGTTACTTACAATTAAAAAAATGTTATTGAACTTATTCAAAATACTTTGTTGTTCTTTTAACTCTCTTCAGTAGGATTTTATGTACATCTTTATAATTTATAATTACACTGATTTTCTTTGAAATATGGTTCAAAGTGTAATGACAAATGTACTGACAAACATGTATGATCAACTAAAATTATTATTAACTAAAATATTTTAATGTTTTTTTTTTATAAAGTTTGAATGTCATGTAATCATGTATGTCGTATATAAATGTCATATATTAACTTATTAACTCTATTAACTATTACATGCAATATCAAATAAAACAGTACAGTTAAAATTATAATCAAATTCTTTACATGTGCTTTATTTTAGTCAACACATCAAAATAAGTGTCCTTTGAATCACGGAAAGATTATTAAAACAATGATTTAATATGTACTTTAAAATAAATATTTAGTTTGGCATTATTACAAAGTGAACTTTTTAAAAGTCTACATACACGTGTTAGGAAAATCAACTTTTATTTAGTACATTTAAATGGCCTTTATTTTTAGTATTGTTGCATTGTCTGCAAGTACAGTTTTTTTTATTAATGTATTAACTAACATGAACAAACAATGAACAATACATTGTTTACACTGTTTATTCATCTTTGTTAATGCTAGTTAATAAAAACACAGTTCATTGTTTGTTCATGTTAATTCACAGTGCACTATCTAATGTCAACAAACACAACTTTTTTGATTTTACTAATGCATTAGTATATGCTGAAATTAGCATTAACTAAGATTAATAAATGCTGTAGAAGTATTGTTTATTCTTAGTTCAAGTTAACTAATGTAACTAATGTTAACTACTAAACCTTATTGTAAAGTGTACACTTCAAGTGCACTTTCAATAAAATTACACACACTTCTTTTTCACATGGGAAAACAAGACACGCTGACTGACAACAACAAAATTTACAGTCACTCTGATGTGATATCTCACTTACGCAGAAGGAAAGCTACTCAGCCGCCTCTGTTGACAGGTTTTGATACTCACTTATTCTATTGGCAGGTCACATACATATTTTAATATGATCCTGTTGGCAGTGAGCAACCTCAACTTGCCAAAGATTTCCGCCCCTGTATTGCTGCTAAAAAAACACTGAGATGCACTGAGAATCATTTTGCCTCCGGTACTTTAGAGTGTGTTTCTAGCTACACCTCACACTGATGTCCCACTATGACCAGCCTGTTGTGTTTTCAAAGCGACAACAGCATGCACAGTCACTAATGAGAAGTAATTCCTTGGCAGGAGAGCCAGTACTTCCGCAGATCCTCTGAGAATCCCCATGTATCTGCTCAGGAAGTCTTTTCTGTTGTGCCACAGGCCAAAACAACTCTTGCAGTGTCTCCTCTACACGGTCCTTCCTTTAAAGTGGAACGATATTCATTTGTCTTTGTGAATTTGCAGTGTTAAGAGGCTGTTGCAGCAGGTGTCTGGCAGAGAGAGCAGCAGAGACGTGGAGGGAGGAGGGAGAGGGCTTTTAATCTGCCTGTGGATGTGGCTTTGCACCATGAGAGGCAGGCTGATGTGGGAGATGAGATCATTACTATAATTAAAGCCTCTGTGGCGTTTATCAAACAGCTTATTTGATTTGACATTGTGAGATGAGGCATCATAAGAGAACTAGTAAACCAGCTTTTTTCACTGATCAGACTGGCACGCTCTCTGACAGCTGGAGGTGAGTGCTTTTCTCGCAAATTTAATTTGTCTGAGCGACAGGAATCAGTCAGTTGTCAGTGTTTTGGAAAATGAAAAAAGTGTTGAAGGGCTCACCTGGTGGTCTGTTCACACACCAGTCATCAAATTCATTTTGAAAACGTTCATAAAAAGCCTGCAGAGACACGCACACACAAGGGTTTCTTCAGGTCTTAAAAAAGTCTTAAAGTCCACTTCCAGAACAACAATTCACATGTAATTTACTCACCCCCTTGTCATCCAAGATGTTCATGTCTTTCTTTCTTCATCCGCAAAGAAATTATGTTTTTTGAAGAAAACATTTCAGCATTTTTCTCCACATAATGGACTGATATGGTGCCCCGAGTTTAAACTTCCAAAATGCAGTTTAAATGTGGCTTCAAATGATCCCAAATGCGGTTGTAAACAATCCCAGACAAAGGAAGGTTATTTTCATAAAAAATAATACAATTTATATACTTTTTAATCTCAAATGCTCGCCTTGTCTTACTCTCCCTGAACTCTGTGTATTCTGACTCAAGACTTCAAAAATCATCCTACGTCGCTGCAGAAGTTCCGACCCAGTCTTTGCAAAGTGAACATGCAAAGAAGATTAAACACCCTTAACAGAAAAGGTAAAAAACGATATAGGACGATTTTGAAGTTAGACATACCCTAAATGTCTTGAGCTAGGATACACAGAGTTCTGGGAGAGTAAGACAAGAAGAGCATTTGACATTTAAAAAAAAGTATTTAAAATTGTTTACAACAGCATTTGGGATTGTTTGAAGCCGGATTTAAACTGCATTTTGAAAGTTCAAAATCGGGGCACCATAGCAGTCTGTTATATAGAGAAAAATCCTGAAATGTTTTTCTCAAAAAACATAATTTCTTTACGACTGAAGAAGAAAGACATAGACATCTCGGATGACAAGGGGTTGAGTACATTATATGTGAATCTTTGTTTTGGAAGTGGACTTCTCCTTTAAAAAGTCTGAAATCACTTTTCTTAAATTTATATGATCATGGCATTCATTTTCGTGAGGCACTGTTTCCTCATGTTTCATTTTAAAGTGAAGGGAAAGCGTAATTTCCGTAAGTTTAAGTCGCTCAGTATTCAATAAACAATAAGCAGGGAAAAAGGCAACTAAGAAAGGTCAGAACTCCTGTTATGATGTAGATTTTTGAGGCGCACTCTTGACATATATTAATCTATTACTTTTTCTACATAATTTGTAACACAAAAATATAAATATCTATTTAGGAGTCTTAGACCTTTCCAGTGATATATAGTTTGTCATGATTAGACTAAGATTTATTTGTAATATGGTGAAGTAAACTTAGGTGCCCCACTGAGTTATTATTTTATATTAGGTATATAACATGGTGTATTATTATTCGTTTTTTTGTCGTTATGTTACGTTAATGCTGCTAATTTAAAAGTGAAAGTAAAATGCGCACAACACTTTTCCAAGCTACTTAAAACCAAAGAAAAGTGAAGAAAAGAGGGAAAACTCAAACAAACTACAAACAAACAACTGCTAGATGCTGAATTGCTGCTAATTTGAAAGTGAAAGTAAAACTCAAACTATACTGTATGTATAGAGAACATATTACTGTATTGTTTTCCCTACATTTTTTTTCCTTTAAATTTTGTTCAGTTGGTCTTAAAAAGGTCTTTAAAAAAGTCTTAAATTTACCCTCATAAAACCTGCAGAGACCCTGCACACAACTATATTACCATGGACATCCCCAGTGTCCTAACTAGAGGGTCAAAGTTTGGCTAGTTAGCACTGGCGGTTAGACCTTGTCAGTAGATGATGTAAAGAGGTCTAGAATAGGGTCATCCTTTAATTGGAATGACAAATGTGAGGCAAAAATGTGTGTGTGTTATTTAATAAACTGGGCATGCTTGGCAATGAATTTAACCCTCATGGTGCATTCCAGTCTTTTTCCCAAAAATGTTTATTGCTAGGGTTGGGTTTGAGTCCACCTAAGTCGAGTCAGAGTCGAGTCCGAGTCTTTAACCAATCGAGTCCGAGTCCAAAATGGGCCGAGTCGGACTCAAGTCCGAGTCCCAAAGGGCCGAGTCGAGTCCGAGTCCAAGGAAACACTACTGTTTGTCAGTATTTTAACATTGTTTTAACCCAGGGGTGCCCAAACTCGTTCCTGGAGGGAGGTGTCCTACAGATTTTAGCTCCAGCCCCAATTAAACACACCTGAACCAGCTGATCAAGCTCTTACTAGACATACTAGAAACCCCCTGGCAGGTGTGTTGAGGCATGTTGGAGCTAAACCAAGGACCAGGACCGAGTCTGGGCACCCCTGTTTTTAACCTTTACAACTAGAAAAACAAAATGTCAGTTGAAATGTAAAAAAAAGCCAACCTCTAGTGGATCTTGCCATTTTGATTTTTGATTTCACAACATCTCATAATTAGTGTCCTGCTCTGCTTAGCAAACTTAAAGTCATGTAACAGAAGTTATGGCTGATCTATGTAATGTGACAGATTTTAGAGTGAAACAGGTTTTAGAATGTGAAAAATTATAGGGTGGGACGTGACTTTATTCATCAATGTAGTAAATGTATAAATTCAAGGGTGGGGGTAAAGGAGTAGGTATCTTGGTGAATGGGACCTTAAGCGCAGAAAATGCACCTCTTTTATTTCTGATTGTGGCTGTGTGTGTTTTGGTTTTTTAATACTTTTTTTTTTCTTGGATGAAAATGAGGCTGTGAGGGATAAACCTAGTCTTTACAGTGGCACACACTGTGTATAAAGCCCTACATATACTTTCCATAAGTCACAGCCAACCCACACCTGTTTTATTTTTGAATGCATTTATAGTTACATTAATTACAATAAATTACATTATATAAGGAATAATTGATAATGGGCCATTTAATTATTAGAAAAACATGCATACCCAAGGTTTTGGACCCATAAAAACTCTTGCTGCAAAGATGTCAGAAAAATTATTTTTCTTTCGAGCTAGAAACTGCCACCATGTTTAAATAATAATTATTTCAATACAGAAAAAACTAATCAACTAATGTAAGTAAAACATTCTCAAGCTCAAGGCAAGTAAACACTCCAAGTATTACTTACAAGCAAAAGTATTAATACATATATTAAGCAAAAATACAAATGAAATAATATAATAAAAATAGAATCTTTTTACAAATAGAATTTTAGGGTTTTTTTTTTTTTAAAAAAGTTTTTTTAGGTAGGTCTATATAAAGGCTACTACAGAAATAGACTACAGACATTTCATGAAGTAATAAATGTTAAAATAAAACACTGCAAAATCTTCACTGTATATATTTAAAGATAATTCTTATTGCAGTTAATAAGTGATTCAGTCAAGAATTGTTTTGTTGTTTGTTTGATTATTGTTTGACGCAGTCGGTGGCTGCAGGTTTACGCTGCTGTCGCTTTAAGATCTGACGCACATTTCAAATATTTTGACGCATCAGTATTTCTCACAACTGTTCAGGTTTACTTAAGACAAAACCGACTTCATTTACATAATCTCCAAGACGAGCATGTGTGTAGCCATAACAGAACCTATTAGAAGTGAAAGAGAACTCGGCGTTCGTACACTGACTGACTCGGCGTTCTGTGAGCGTGCTTTGAGTGTGTGCGCGCACATAAACCCGTCGGCTTTCAAGTAGCTACTGGACAAGACTTAAAAACACATGCAAATACTGAATATCACTTTCGTGATAATGCATCGAGTTAGTGACATTTCCGTCAACTGTCTCTGGACTCGGACGGACTCGGCATATTTTCCGAGTCCGAAAGGCTCGCGTCCGAGTCAAGTCCGAGTAAAAATGCATCCGAGTCCGTGACAAGTCCGAGTCGCCTAAAAATTGTACTGGAGACCGGACTCGAGTCCGAGTACCCCAACTCTACTTATTGCACTAAAACTTGCTCATACATGGTAAGCTAACTGCATTACATAGGTTTAACAGACCCCTTCCTTCCCTCACTTTTGTACTTTTTTAGGATTTTTTTTTCACTTCTGGTGTTCCCAATGACCACATACAAAAAATGCTTGTAAATCTCTCATTAAGTTTCCAAGTATTGAATTAAATCTTTTTATCATGTTTTCTTGTTTTCTTTCAAATAATAGTAATTTTTGGAACTGACTGATTGTAGGCCTTATTGATCTGAACCTGGGTATCTTAGTTTTTTAGTAAACACAGCTAAAATTACCCACAAATAATTTTTGTTTTGTTTTGTTTTTGTTCACTCCAAAGGTTGCTGTAATTTTAACCACACAGCTTTGTGATGCTGTTTATGAACATTCGTTGGAACTATTGATTCGGGAAACACCAAATTGCTGAACTATGTTGATAACAATAGAACTTGTGACTAACTACCATAGATGGTTAACTATGCTCTTAGAAAAATTGTTACATTTCATATTTTACACATGTATTTGAAATAAAACTGTAATTTCAGATAATAGACAAAAAATAATAATGGACAAGCTGCAGTTCCACTGAAGAATACAAAGGTTCACATATTCTATGATCTGTTGGGACTTTGAGCCAATCACCTGAGCCAAAAATGTCATGTGACCAGATAATGATGTCATTACAGTGTTGATTGACTAAAGGTACCACAAGAACACACATCAAACCCTTCACTGGATTGACTTCTGTTCTTTTCCTTATTAGCATCTGTTTCCTGGACTTGATTATTGCAAGACTTCTTCAGCGGACTTGTTTTTGGAGGTCTGGCAAGTACTTCAGTGATAATTTATTGGTAACAAAACCCATGGGGTTTGTATAATCATGATGTTAGCGTAAGTGTTTAATCCCTTTGTGTCTGTGCTTATACTTGAAAAAAGAGTTTTTCACCAAACTGCACACTAATTTGCATGCACTTGTTTGAAAATGTGCACATTCAACATGTGAAGGATGTGACTGTGTTAGAGAAATAATGAGAAATCATTGCTTACTTCCTGTTCCTCTGGCTCAGGTCACTGTCACAACTGGCAGACCAAGCGCGCAATTTCTCATTAGTAACTGCTAGGACATTATTTTCAGTTTTTTTCCGCTTCATAATGAAATGTACGTTTCTTTGGGAATTTGGCTTAATGAATGCAGACCATAATCACTTGCAATTCCATCATCATTAAGGAGAAGTGTTTGTGTTTAATCTAATAGAGAAAAACAGATAGAAAGAACGGAG
This sequence comes from Labeo catla, assembly GCA_012976165.1. Taxonomy (NCBI): domain Eukaryota; kingdom Metazoa; phylum Chordata; class Actinopteri; order Cypriniformes; family Cyprinidae; genus Labeo; species Labeo catla. Next base: position 230,121 of record VONZ01000957.1, read on the forward strand.
ATGGAAGTCTCATTAACGGTGTCACCACCTAAATCGATGAAAATCTGTCAAACAACAGGAAATAATTCCTTCAGAGTGCCCCACACGGATCAATGCCAATAGCCCACTGCATCGTTTTTTTCTCTTAAGTTATTGACAGGAATCATTTATCAGCTAGTGCCAGCCTCCATATATCTCTTTATATCAACAGTGACTGTTCGATATTGATATTGAATGTGTCCTGTGAGTGTCTCATTGTTTTGTTAAACTTGATGTGCCATGTGTTTTTGTTAAAAATGTGCCAACCTTGCTTATTTAAAAAAAAAAAAAAATCATTCAGTTTCATTGAAGCGCCCATTTTTTCACTCACCCACAGGTCACCCAAGATGTAGCTGAGTTTGTTTATTCATCTGAACAGATTTGGAGAAATTTGGCATTACATCACTTTCTGATGGATTCTCTGCAGTGAATGGGTGCCGTCAGAATGATAGTCCAAACAGATGAAAAAAAATAAAAATAAATCACAATAATCCACACCAGTCTATAAATTAGTTGTTCTGGAAGTCCACTTCCAGAACAACAATTTACAGATAATGTACTCACCCCCTTATCCAAGATGTTCATGTCTTTCTTTCTTCAGTCGTAAAGAAATTATGTTTTTTGAGAAAAACATTAAAGGATTTTTCTATAATGGACTGATATGGTGCCAAGATTTTGAACTTCCAAAATGCAGTTTAAATGCAGCTTCAAACGACCCCACTGATACCTGAACTCTGTGTATTCTGATTCAAGACATGTACTCGGGCCACCATATCAGTACATTATATGGAGAAAAATCCTGAAATGGTTTCCTCAAAAAACATAATTTCTTTACGACTGAAGAAAGAAAAGACTTCTGGCTAACATGTGGATCCTCTATCCATAATATTGCTTTCTCCAGTGAAAAAGTTGTCTCATCAGAAATATGAACATATCAGTCACCATATGCATGCAATAACAGCCCAAAAAAGTTCTAAATGTTGGCGGATTTTCACTGGAGGAAGTGTTATTATGGATTATGAACTCGTAATATAGCCAGAAATTATGATTTGAAGATAAAATGTCTTAATGATTCATTTGTTTCCTATAAACCTGCAGCTTTTCGTTTCACAAGACATTTTTGATGAACTGGAGTAGTGTGGATAACTTGTGGATTATTTTGATGCTTTATTAGCTGTTTGGACTCTCATTCTGATGGCACCCATTCACTGCAATGAATCCACTGGTGAGCAAAGCTCAAACAAATCCATCTACATATATATACAGTGCTGCCTAAACAGTGTGAACCGTTTAGAATTTTCTATATTTCTGCATAAATATGACCAAAAAGTTGACCCAGTGAACCCAATCAAACAAATTAGATGAAAATATATAGTTTATCATTTATTTATTGAGAAAAATGGTCAAGTGTTAAATATTTGTGAGTTGCAAAAGTGTGTGAATATATAGGATTATCGGTTAATTTTAAGGTGAAATTAAGGCCTGCTTTGCTGCATCTTTGCCTAGAATGGCCTGCCATCACTGATGGAGCAATGAATTCTGAATTATACCAGCAAATTCTAAAGGAAAATGTCAGGACATCTGTGCAAGAACTGAAACTTAGATAAAAGTGGGTCATGCAGCAGGACAACGACCACAAACACACAAGTAATTCTACCAAAAAATCGTTCAAGAAGAACAAGGTTAATGATTTGGAATGCCTGAGTCAAAGCCCGGACCTTAATCCAATTGAAATATTGTGGAAGAACCTGAAGCAAGCGGTTCATAGGAGGAAACCCACCAATATCACAGGGTTCAAGTGTTTCTGTACTGAAGAATGGGCTAAAATTCCTACAAGCTTTTGTGCAGGACTGATCAGCGGTTACAAAATACGTTACCTGCGGTTTTGCTTCAAAAAGGGGTCACACCAGATACTGAAAGCATATACTTTTGCAACTCACAAATATTTAACGTTGGTTCATGTTTCTCAGTAAATAAATGACAAAGTATATTTTTTTTCTCATTTGTTTGATTGGGTTCTCTTTGGCAACTTTCAGGACTTGTGTGAAAATATGATGTTTTGTGTTGTATTTACACAAAAATGTAGAAAATTCTAAAGGGTTCACAAACTTTCAAGCACTTTGTATATATAAATGGAAAGTTTCCATGGTTCTTCATGGATCCATAGATGCCAGTAAGGGACCTTTATTATGAATGTGTGAGGACGTGAAGGGAATACAGCTGAGTTTCAGAGCAGGCTCCCTTCCAGCTCTCTTATTAAAACCCTCTGTGGCCCTTCTGGGCTTCCGTATGCCAATTGTGTGACATTACAGCGTCGCTCTCGCTTTCTTCATTAAACTCTCTGCCCTGGATTTCAAGCCCGACCCACTAATCTGTATGAGGAAATGAGGGTGTTTCTAATGGAAACACTTGGCAAACAGAGCGACCCACTGTCCAAGTCATTCTGAGAAGCATTTCATCCATGAGTGACTGATCACCCTGATCTTAAATATGCAGTATCTTTCGCATACCACAAAATGCACTTAAAAAAAGCAGTATATCCATGCACATCCTTAAATACAAGCTAATATTATTCTTTGATTTTAGAAGAGGGAACTCTAGGCGCTATCAGTCCAGTGCTGCTCTCCAGCGCTCTGTGTGCGGCTGCCATGCTGACAGATGGCACTGCCCAGGGTGTTGGTTTCATGCCATGTCACAGTCTTTAGAGGGACGAAAGCCGTACTGTCTGTTCAAAGTGCACAAAGGCTTAACGACAAAAAACATCACTGTATTAACAGAGCTAAAGGGCTTATCTGGACAAAACACACTTTCAGAGGTCTTAGAAAGGGGTACGCTGAGAAAATCAGGTCTGTTACTTAATGCGTGTTACATGCGTGTCGTGTGTGAACGTCATACATAGCGTAGGCCCTTATCTAACGCCTTTGAATAACTAGAGCAATTGTGATGACTATTAAAAACCTCTCAGTATTGTAGCAGACAAAATAATGACCCTCCTATTGTCATTCAATGGCTGTTTCCCATGATAGATTGCACTGTATTTTTATTTGAGGCAAATGAAAATATACACTGACCAAAATTATAAACGTAACACTTTTGTTTTTGCCCCCATTTTTCATGAGCTGAACTCAAAGATCTAAGACTTTTCCTATGTACACAAAAGGCCTATTTCTCTCAAATATTGTTCAGAAATCGGTCTAAATCCGTGTTAGTGAGCACTTCTCCTTTGCCAAGATAATCCATCCACCTCACAGGTGTGGCATTTCGAGATGCTGATTAGACAGCAAGATTATTGCACAGGTGTGCCTTAGGCTGGCCACAATAAAAGGCCACTCTAAAATTGTGCAGTTTTCTGTATTGGGGTCCGGGGGTCAGAAAACCAGTCAGTATCTGGTGTGACCACCATTTGCCTCATGCAGTGCAACACATCTCTTTCGCATAGAGTTGATCAGGTTGTGATTGTGGCCTGTGGAATGTTGGTCCACTCCTCTTCAATGGCTGTGCGAAGTTGCTGGATATTGGCAGAAACTGGAATGCACTGTTGTATACGCCGATCAAGAGCATCCCAAACATGCTCAATGGGTGACATGTCCGGTGAGTATGCTGGCCATGCAAGAACTGGGATATTTTCAGCTTCCAGGAATTGTGTACAGATCCTTGCAACATGGGGCCGTGCATTATCATGCTGCAGCATGAGGTGATGGTCGTGGATGAATGGCACAACAACGGGCCTCAGGATCTCGTCATGGTATCTCTGTGCATTCAAAATGCAATCAATAAACTGCACCCATGTTCGTTGTCCATAACATATGCCTGCCCATACCATAACCCCACCGACACCATGGGCCACTCAATCCACAACATTGACATCAGCAAACCGCTCACCCACACGACGCCATACATGCTGTCTGCCATCTGCCCTGTACAGTGAAAACCGGGATTCATCCGTGAAGAAAACACCTCTCCAAAGTGCCAGACGCCATCGAATTTGCCCACTCAAGTCGGTTACGACGACGAACTGCAGTCAGGTCGAGACCCCAATGAGGACGACGAGCATGCAGATGAGCTTCCCTGAGACGGTTTCTGACAGTTTGTGCAGAAATTCTTTGGTTATGCAAACCGATTGTTGCAGCAGCTGTCTGGGTAGCTGGTCTCAGATGATCTTGGAGGTGAAGATGCTGGATGTGGACGTCCTGGGCTGGTGTGGTTACACGTGGTCTGCGGTTGTGAGGCTGGTTGGATGTACTGCAAAATTCTCTGAAACGCCTTTGGAGATGGCTTATGGTTGAGAAATGAACATTCAATACACAGGCAACAGTTCTGGTGGACATTCCTGCAGTCAGCATGCCAATTGCATGCTCCCTCAAAACTTGCAACATTTGTGGCCTTGTGCTGTGTGATAAAACTGCACATTTTATAGTGGCTTTTTATTGTGGCCAGCCTAAGGCATACCTGTCCAATAATCATGCTGTCTAATCAGCACCTTGATATGCTACACCTGTGACGTGGATGGATTATCTCAGCAAAGGAGAAGTGCTCACTAACACACATTTAGACAAATTTTGTGAACACTATTTGAGAGAAATAGGCCTTTTGTGTACATAGAGAAAGTCTTAGATCTTTGAGTTCAGCTCATGAAAAATGGGGGCAAAAACAAAAGTGTTGCATTTATAATTTTGGTCAGTGTACTTTAATGTAATTTGTATTCAGATTTATGCCATGCATTTAAATATATTTGTAATGATAACGTTTAATTTAAAATATATTAACTTAAAATGTATCTAGTAACACTACACTTAAAACTCTCTTTAAATGCTTTTTATTTCATATTATTTTATCTGCATGTACAATATATATATAATACACTACAAGTGCAAGTTAAATACAAGTAAGTACACTTGCATTTAATTTAGAAAAATGAGGGGGTTCTTATGCATGTTCTTATGAAGCATGTCATTTTCATACTTATGTTTTAAGCGGTCCATGAGAGACAATGATCTGTAAACAGCACAATGTGAAATTAGATGAAACAATTCCATGACTGGATTTGAGGATTTGGCTCCGAGTGAAATTGCCAAATGTTACATCTCTGTGTTGTTTGAGTGAGATTAGAAAATAATTTAAGGCTGTAATCATTCGGAATCCCTTTATCTGAAGAGAAGAGATTAAGAAGAGAGGAAATTTTTCACTTTCGTCTTATATATTCAATAGACAGTCCCATACAAGCACAGAAAAATATTGCTCTGTACAGCTAAACAAATGAGTTTTTGCACCTTGCCTTGCTTCAGCAACAAAACTGAGTTTATTAAATGGAAAGTAATGACAATTTAGACTTTTTTGTTTTTTATAATGGAAATTTACGCTCTTGTTTTTCCAAGTTCTTTTGTCATTTTGTATTTTGCACTCATTTGTATTTTTTTCCACTCTGTTAACTGTCTTTTAAGTGCGAACATGTCACAAAGTGTCGGAGAGACATCTCTCTTCTAGAATTATCTCCACTGTAAAAAATTAATTTGCCGTTGTAAATCAGTCTTTTTGAAATGTATTTATCATTAAGTTTTGCTGATGAACTTTTGAAACAATCAATTTGTCATTTAAGCGTAATTGCTTTCTTTTCTTAAAATGTAAATTTAAAGCTACAAAATGAGAGGAGGCAATTATCATGGCATATTCTTGATAGCTGCATTTTGTACGTAAAGATTAGGGTTTAATTTCTCTGCATCAAATGACATCTGGGAGAAAAGAAAACGTAAGTGGTGTCAGACCTCCGCAGTGAAAAAGAATACTAAGCGTTCTTTGATGCAGAGCGTCTCTCTGTGGATCTGCCGATGAGAAAAACACCCACTTTCATTTCCACTTGTCTCATGTTTCTTTTTAGATTTGGAGTTTAAGTGGATGCTGATCAATGCTTAAGCAAAGAATTAAGAATGATAACAGCCGCAGTGGTTCTTAAGGTGTGTTTAATGAAGGCCTCTGGCTGTATGGCTGTGACTTTTGTTGTCGCATGTGTCATGATCAAAGGCAGGGGCAGGAGAGGCACATAAACGGCACCCAATTAGGTGGAGCGTGACTCACCAATCATCCTGTGCATCATTGTAAAGAACAGACATTTGTATTCCTTTCGCACAGGGCACTACATGCCACAACACGGCTCAAAAGCTATACCTGATAACACATGTGGTTTGAGACCACAATAAAAAGTCAAACCGTTTACTCAGGATGGGATAACTGCTTTTAGTAGTATTAAATATCATACATAAGCTTCATCATTAAAATCTAAGATTATTTATGAGAATCCCACAATTTTTTTTTTTTTTTTTTGCACAATAATGTGACAACTGACCTTTTGCAAAAACCCGCCCCCCTTTGTTACCATTGCTATGTTAGACAAGCCATGGCACATCAGTAAATAATATAACGTGGAGCAAAGAGGACACTGACAACACGCCGACAGATGCTTTGTTCAACTTGTTGGGTCATTTTATTGGGTTATTTTTAAAAAATTTTACCCAGATGCTGGGTAGTTTTTCTGTAACTCAGCTGCTGGGTCATTTTTTTTCTACCCAACCGCTGGGTTGAGCCTGTCTCTGGCAAAACAACCTAGCTGCTGAGTTGCAGTCAAAGCTTAGGCTTTTTGAGTCTTCTACAGGAGAGAGCGGTTCTCAGCGCCGTCTATTTGGTGCACTTCTTCAGTGAAATAAAGGTTTATATACATTTTATTTCATTTATAAAGTGTTTTGCAGGATGGAAACACCTTTTTATTTGTTATTTTATTTGTTATTGTATTGAGTTTAATTTAGTTTGATATTGAAATATGTTCTCTAATGTCAGTACTGTTTGTTTATGGGCAGGTTTTGGAGTCAGTCACAACATTTTTATAGCTATGAGTAAACCGCGGCCTAAAGTTCACAGTCACCCTGCTGAACAGCAGCCCTTCACCGGCTCAGATGTTGGCAACACAAGAATTAGCGCTATTTCTGTAAAAAATAATTACAGAGAACAGTTGAATACATTAAAATGCTACTTCTAAATGTTACATTTTTTATGTCTTAAATGTTTGTTAAACGAGTTTAAATGTATGCAGTATTGTAACTATGCTGTATTCACCCAAATAAACTCAATTTGTCTTGTATTTGTGTTCTATTATTTTGTATGTGTTCTTGCTTAATCTTTTGACTATTGCTGATGCATCTAGTAATTCAGTTTCAGTCCATTTTAAGCCAGCAATATAATAACTTTTAAACAATAGTTGACTTAAATAAAATAACCCAGCATGTTTGGTAAAAACATTTAACCCAACCAGATGGGTCAAAATAACCCAGCATGTGTTCTGCCAAATAACCCAAGTTGGGTTGTTTTTAACCCAGCATTTTTTTTACAGCATGGATGAACATCAGATGGTATCTTGTTTCAGCTGTGGAAAGAATTCAGTACACACCATTTTTCAATTTCAAGTCCACCAATGTTAATCTGCTCTCCTGTCTGGTTTGTTTGTAGGACAAAAATAGCAGATTTGGCTTTATGATTGGTCAGCTTGCCTGTCAATCAAACTCCCTCCTTCTAAATTCTCATAAAAAAAAAAATCTCATTCTATTTTCTAATACAGTAATTGTCTACACATTTTTTTTTCTAGGATTTTTTTATTTAATTAAAACAAATTCTACCAAGACGTAGGTCTACACTTAAATTGAACTATACAGTTACATTTTTTTTATGTTTATATATATATATATATATACACACTACCGTTCAAAAGTTTGGGGTCAGTAAGACTTGTAATAGTCTTTAAAGAAGTCTCTTATGCTCATCAAGGCTGCATTTATTTGATTAAAAATATAGAAAAAAAAACAGTAATATTGCAATAATGTTTTTTATTTTAACATACTTTAAAATAGAATTTATTCCTGTGATGAAATGCTGAATTTTTATCAGCTGTTACTCCAGTCTTAAGTGTCACATGATCCTTCAGAAATCATTCTAATATGCGGATTTATTATTAGAATGATCAATGTTGGATAATATCAACAGTTGTGCTGCCAAATATGTTTTGGAACCTGTGTGTTATGAAGCGGACGGGACACAGATGGTAAGTAAACGCAATAACAGTTTATTGTAATGAGTTCAACAGACAGGGTGAGAAGAAGAGGTAAGTAGACAATCTTGAGAGAGTTTGAGAGCGTAGAATGAGATTGTAACCAGTCCTATATCCGTTGTACACACAGATGATCAGATGGAGACGAAGCCAATGACGAACACCACAACCACACACCACAACTCACAGGACGACACGAGGAAGGTGATCGATGGGAATCTAAAGGAGAACGAGGAACCGACAAGGAGATCACAGGTAAGTTCAAACAGGTAAGTATCACAGGTAATATGCTGAGAATAGCGAGTCCACTTCGAATAGTCGAGCTTGGACAGTGAGTGCAGAGTGGTGTGTGCTTTTATGTGGTGCTTGATTGATGAGATGATAGCTGTCAGGTGCTGGTGATCAGAACTCGGGTGATTGTGAGCGTTGTGTTGTAGTGAGGGTGGAGCCTGGCGCGGATGTAACACTGTGACTTTTTTTTTCAGGATTCTTTCATGAATAACAAGTTTAAAAAGTACAGTGTTTATTCAAAATATAAATATTTTATAACAATGTAAATTATTTATTATTAACTTTTAATAAACTTTTAATTATTAACTTAATACATCCTTGGTGAATAAAAGTATTAATTTCTTAAAAAAAAAAAAAGAAAAAAGAAACAATAAAAATGTACTGACCCCAAACTTTTGAACGGTAGTGTATATATATATATATATGTGTGTGTGTTTTATTTATATACATGTTTTTTTTTTACTTCTTGTTGTTGACTAACAAATAGGGGAAGGGGGTTTAACTGTTATTAAAAATAATCACTATGCAAAAAAATAGTGATTTTTAAATCTTAATGTTTGCAAATACACTGCATTTCCTTTGTGCAAAAATCCTATTTTAATATAATTTAATTATGCATTCGTAATAGGTAACCCTGGACTACAAAACCAGTCGTAAGGGTCTTTTTTTGTTGTTGTTGTTTTTAAATTGAGATTTATACATTATCTGAAAACTGAATTAACATGTTTTCTATTGATGTATGGACAGGACAATATTTGGCCTGATATATATATATATATAAATATTGAGAAAATTGCCTTTCAAAATTGTCCAAATGAAATTCTTAGCAACGCATATTACTAATCAAAAATTACGTTTTGATATATTTACGGTAGGAAATTTACAAAATATCTTCATGGAACATGATCTTTATTTAATATCCTAATGATTTTTGGCATAAAAGAAATGAAAAGAAATCATTTTGAACTATACACTGTATTGTTGGCTATTGCTACAAATATACTCGTGCTACTTATTACTGGTTTTGTGGTCCAGTGTCACATATGAAGTTGGACTTTAGTACATGTGAAATGTGTAAAACTTAAAATGTGTTGAATAACAAAAGTGAAAACAGAAACATTGCACATTTTCATTTATTATTATTTTCATTTACATTTGAGTTTGGTATATATATATATATATATATATATGTGTACATTTATTTGTTATAGAAATTACCTTAATACCCCCTAGGGTGAATACATCTTGTTTACTAACAAGACATTGATGATGATTAGGTTATAAATGTCCTGACAGTTAGTTTCATTCTTACAGGACCCTGTGGCAGTCCATCGATCATTGACTGTTGACTGTATTACAGGAAACCAGCATCTGTTATGCTTGTCCAGCTATACTGCATTAAATGAGTGAACTACAGAGGTGAGTTCCAGTGTTTTCCACTTTAATGTTGCTTTCTCTTAATTGGAATGATCTACTTAGTATGCTACACAGTAGATGGGATTAGGCACAGCGTGCCAAGAATAGTCATTAAAATAGTTTGAGTTCTTCTCCGACCCAGGACAGTCTCACTTATTACTACAAAGCTGATCTCAGCAACAAATAGACATTTTCTTTTGCATTTGTTTTTAAGTTGACTTTTTAACATTCAGAGGTTCACATTGTTGGCCTTGCCATATCTGCAAAAAACAAGGTGCTCTGGGTAAATCCAGCCTGTGCAACTCTTGTAAAATGCCCATGTTCATTCAACACTGCATTAACGAAGGTCTAATCATAGCTTTCAAAATTCAGCAAGCATGCAAAATAGGTATAAAAAACACTTAAACTTTTGGAAAAAAATGAACTTTTGAACTTGGAAATCTATGAATATTAATTTTACAAAACACATTTCTGTTTGCAAGTCTAATTACAAGGCTCCACTGTATTGATATTCCTCAAATATTCTGGTTTGGGTTTGTTCTAAACACAGTGTATTAAATTAATAATACCTGCCTAAACCTCATGACATTCAGACTCCGTTCAAATTTTAGTTTAAATTCTGCTATCTGTGTGCTGTTAACTAAGGATGCACAATACTATCGGAACATCATCTGAATGGAGCGATAAAAGTTTAAAATGTAATCAAAGGCATCAGTGCGATATGAAAATGATGCCGATATGCCTTGCAGATAAAATGACATGTTGATTATGCACCTGCTATAACTCATGTGAAAGACTGTTAGCGATAAGATCACATCAGCTGTATGGTCATTCTTAAAGTGAACTGTATAGTGATTAGATTAGGGTTACTGCCTTGAATTTGTGAAAAAAACTGCTCAAAACTAGCCAAAAACATAGCTAAATAAACAAATAAATATGGTAATCCCTGCACATGAGAGAATTTGTGTTGTTTCCAAATAAATATTTGTTATAGGCCAAAACTATTTGAAAAATATCGGCATATTGGCATGAAAATCTATCCCAAATGTACTAAAAAAGAAAAAAATAGATAAAAATAAAAAATTACAGACTCCTGTTGGTTTTAGAAACATTTATTTATAGTTTCCCGGGTGGTTAAAGATGGTTTTCCAGCCAAGCTGAAAAGTGGCCAAAATCTTTTTAAAACCAGCAAACAGCCTAGCCTACGAGACCATTATAGTGTTTCAGCTGGTTTTAAATGATTCCCCTGCTTTTCACACGGAGATTGAGTGGAAAGCCCTTTTATGGAGATGATTTTTGGCTTGTTTTATGCTAATTATTAACTGCAGGCACACGCTCCCCCAACTAGTATTAAACCTGATTCATCAACATTAGATTGAAGGTTAGAACAAATTTATATGCAAACACACTTGCATATAAATACACAATTCTTTTTTGTGCAAAAGACTGAGTCTCTTCATTTTCCCTTCTCCCTGTAACATCTCTAATTGCCATTTCACCTAAAACTTTATCACTGCTCTTGTTTTGCCTGGAGAGCACTTGTATTTCCTTCAGAATTAGTAACATACTTCAGAGTAGGTCTTGTAATTTCCTGTTTGAAGCATCACTGTGCTGTTCACATGTTGTTCGGTGGCTTTAAACACAGCCAGCGTTGTCATAGATATCTGACTGCAGAGATGACGCCCGATGGCGGCTTTGTTCCTGCAGCCTTGCGACAAACCCGAATGATATTGTGAAAGCTTCAAAGCACTGTAAGCCGCTTCCAGGAAACAAGAAGAGTGACATTAGTATTCAGTGTCTCGCCTACCTCTCGCATGTAAAACGACTTCAAACACAGCGCCCACCTGAGGGAGAGCCACCTCAGTAAATAACTCACACATTAGATCTGTTTAATAATGAATTCTTACTCCATACCTCCCACTCTGTAGAATAAGGAAAGCTGCTGGAGCCATATCAAAAGAAAAGCTGCTGTCTCATTAGCGTAGCCTTCTCTCAGCTCCGGGTCTGAGGACTCATTTGGCTTGTCAGAGCTTTACAATGACTCGGAAGCCTTGAAAACCTAAGCGCTCCGAGCACGCGTGATTAATGCAAGGACGTTTCTAATTGGTTTGATTTCCCTCCTCTAATGTTTTGCTAATATGCTAATCAATTAGCTTGCTGGCCTCTCTTGACTTTGAAGTGAGCGCACAGTGGTTAAATGTGGTAAACAATGAACAGTCGTGACATCCGACGCGACACGGGTCTGAAATGAGAGCTTAATTGTTTTGAAAAACAAACGGGCCATAAAATACTCCTGCCATTAACTTCAACCACACACACTCTCTTCAAAAACCCCGCCCTCCAAAGACATGTCAGCCAATCCTGAATACACAAAATGAATGACAGGCAGAGAGTATTTTTTTGGCCAGGTTTAAAAATTAACTAAAAGATGGCATTGGGCCTGTCCTAATACCAACAATTTGACTACTTGTCCACTTATGTGATGTATTTCCGGTATAAATGTTTAAGTAGATGTAAAGACTGCAAGTTTGTTAAGAACTACCCAAGGGCCCAGCTAATAAGAACCTTCTCAGAACCTTGGCTGACATTCTGGCAATGTTTCTCTTAATGTTAATAGAACATTAAATAGTGTTTTCAAAACGTTAGCACAAAAAGATTGTCTGTACATTGTTCATGGAACATATTATTTGAAACAATAAATATATATATATATATATAGTTAACATTCCATATACATATATATGTAGAGAGAGAGAGAGAGTATAATGCTTTAAAATAATTTTAAAACCAGAGAACATTCAAAAAATGTTTAATATAGATAAAAATACAAATGCAATTGAACTGAACCTTAAAGTTCTCATAATTATTTAAAAAATAATAAGAATAAAAAAAGCTACACTGTCAGAAAAAATGTACAGTTCTGTCACTGGGGCAGTACCCTAAACTACAAAAGTGAAAAGGTACACATATGGATTTTTAGGTACTAACATGTGCCTTTAAGGTACCAATGTGTACTTTCAAAGTACTAAAATGTACCTTTAAGGTACTAATATGTACTGTTTAGGGGTAGGTACCTTTTGTACCTTATGGCCTTATGGCACTGCCCCAGTGACAGAACTGTACCTTTTTTCTGACAGTGTAGAGTCTTTGAATGTCCAGAAAACATTCAATAACATTGTCATAAATTAACATTAATGCTTCCAAAACATTCTTAAAACATATTTTTTGGCAGCTGAGGGGACACATTTATTTTGCTGTAAAACTGCAAGGAAGGTTTTTACAAAGCTTAATTTAGCTATTTTAATTCCAGCAATAAAATATGCACTTTAAAATATGTTTAAAAACCTTATAAAAACTCTATAGACCTGTGTGGTCTTTTGATATTAATAATATTGCATATTATGTAATATCAATTTAACTTTTTTTTAACATCTCACAGTTTCGAAGCACATGAGTTCTTGATCATGATGAATTATGATACATGCGTATCCTAAAATGCCTCTATGAATCATTATTATATATTTAGGTTGCATTAAGGTCACTTTTTCAGACCTAGAATAGCCTTACACACTTACTTTCTTACTTCTTATATTACAAAATCGCAAGTGTGTATAGTGGGACAGGGTTAAAAAAAAAAGCATTTTACATTCATTCCAGATTAATTACTCAAGGCAGTAAAAGTTAAAACATTCTATTTTATTTTTGAACTTCTGATCAGCTATTGTTTTTAATAGTTGACTATTTTTTAATTTTTCTGATCATCAGTCATCAGAACTCAGTAAATATTGGTCAGAGACGGAGATTTACTTTAAATTTCACCAAGCTGATTACTCACTAAAAACTCCCACAGATCATGTTTTTATGACATTTTAAATCTTAATTTGATGTAATAAAAAAAAAAAGTGGTTATATCCAAGTGTGTTGTTTTTTAGTAGTCTTCCCATTAACACCATTAAATTGTTCATTCAGACTGATTCACGAACACACATGAACACAAGAGGCGGGATTTATTGCATAAACCTATCACAGCCAAACGTAATGAGTCATATCCAATCATATTGCGATGGAGGCATTGCCTCCTCTCATGTGACTTTCCCCCGTCCATTCTCAATTACTACCCACGAAACTCACCACACGCTTTAGGGGGTCTTTTAAAACTCCCGAAGTAACTTTACCTGCTGGTGTCGCTGTTGGACAGTGTTTCTTTAGAAAAATTAGTGATTTACACTTTTTAATGTTATATTTTGTAATACTGACATTTTATTTTCGTGCTAATTTTTTTTTTTTTCTCATCCAATATTTTGAGGATGCACTGCCTCCCTTGCCTCCACAGAGGAAACGCACCTGGTTAGAGTCTAGCCTTTTCAAGATTTCTCCTGTTTGCTATGATTTCTGTCAGATATAGTGAAATTTATGTCTGGTATTCGAAAAAACTTATTCACAGCACCTTTAACATTGAGAACTGTATTGAATCATAATCATGGCCATGGACTCTCTATCCCTCTTCTCCTAACAAAAAAAAAAAAAAATTCAATAATGTCGAAACATGTTATGGTTCCTGCAGTCTCTCAGGATCCAAAATTAACACTCACCAAGCTTCAAATGTGAGCAAAAATTGGCTTTGGCCAGTAGATAAATCAGATTTACTCAGCATGTGGCCAGCAGCTTCATAAGGAGCTGCGACATAATACATGGTTTAAACTGAATTGAAGAATGATACCTTGACCCTTGCTGATGTAAGTGTTGTGTGCAATACACATAAAAGCAATTACTAAAGAAAACATCTGCCGTGATGTTGCACATCATGTAGGAATTTGTACCTCAGTGGAATTTACCATCAGATTTGTTTCTAGGATTTTTTTTCTCCAGAACTCACTGAGTGAGTTTTTCTCGCATTAAGCCACCAAAATGAAAAAAAAAAAAAGTTGATTTCACACTGCAGGGCTTAATGCAAAGATCCATGCTTTAGACATATGCATCATTTGTCCTACTAACAGAACTGACTGTGCTTATAATAATGACTCAAAGCTCCAAGGCCTAGACATTCAGTCAGCACTATTTAGTGCTGTTAGCATATTTTATCAGTAGTCCTCACATGTTTTACATGAAAACAACAACCATGACATTACACGACCATGGCCTTATAGTGCTTTCACTTATTTTATTTAGACTCATTTCTTTTCTTGTCTCCTTCCTTCAAAATGTGTTTTGGCTGACATTTTACAGCTCCAGAATAACTTGATTTAGACATGCATATTATAAAGTGCAGCAGTGCCTCTCTACATTTCAGCGGCTTTGGTTCTGAGGTATTTTCCAATTAAATATACCCATAGAGATTTCTAATCTATATTTAATACATTTTACATAATAAATATGTTTATGAAAGAGTTATAAACCATCAGTGTTGGGCAGTAATGCATTACTTTGTAACGCGTTAAAGTAATTTGATTATTTTTTTAGTAACATAATAACTTAACGCGTTATAATTTCCAAATTAGTAATTAGAGTATAGTTACAAGCATGCGTTACATCATTGCCGACAGAATGTGATTTATCATAAAAAGGGTGTTGGCTAGCACACGCGACGTCCTCTACCTGAGAACTACTTTGACTGGAAAGCGCCTGTGAGACGGATACTACCAATGAAAACATAGTCAGCATGGAGAGAGGAAAGCACGCGTTCTGTAGCTGGAAATACAGTCATTATTTTTAGTTTATTTCTGTCGAAGGCAAGAACATTATTGTGCGTTGTCAATTAGAGGGGAAGAAATCCTTTTCAACCCTGAAAAACTCAATGTCCAATTTAAAACCTCTGAAAGGGCATCACGGCACATTAAAACTTATTGAGAACGTACCGGGTGCGGAAAGCAACGCATCAGCTTCTATTGTCGTACCGGGCTGCTCTCTGTTGCGTCGAGTCCAGCGAGAGTGGTCTCTAATCCACTGGCACTGGACTCGACGCGACGCAACAGAGAGTACAAGACTTGCACGGTACAAGACCTGATGGGCGAGTGCGGGCGGGCAGAGACTCGTGTGTGCGGGATGCGATAAAATAAAATGATTTGCGGGACTCCCGCAAAATAGAACAGCCTAAACATAAAATATCTAGAACAAATTAATTGCTATCTATGTATTGCACAAAAGCAACAAGAACAACTATATAAAACAAAAACGATTAACAGGCTTACGCATAGGCAGAGTTTCTATTTATAATGTGTTTGCAGCGTTGAACAATTTTGATTTTTGAAATGCAATGGACAATCAGAGAATCCACTCACCGCTCGAAATGCCATGCATTCTGCAGCCACACACGCAACAACCTATGCTTTTAGTTAAAATAACAGCGGTTTGTAAAGGCTGAAGCTTTAATAACAAATATTTTATTGGAGCGTTTATGCTGGGATGGTAGGCAACACACAAGTTCACTACTTCACGTAAATTTCATGGATGTATGGGCGTGGAAGTAACATAACGAGTAATGTAACTAATTACTTTTGAAATAAAGTAATCAGAACAGTAATTTCATTACTTTTCAAAGCAGTAATCAGTAATTTAATCACATTTTCAGAGTAACTTGCCCAACACTGTAAACCATGAACCAAATCTACCAGCTAGGTGAAACACAATGTTATAAACAAGCCAAAAAAATGGATTGAGAAATATACAACGCCTCGGGTTACCCATATAACCATGGTTCCCCGAAGGTAATCGGACACAGCGTCCCTCTAGTGGAAACTTTGGGGAATGGTGTCAGTGTGACCAGTGTCTGAAGCCCATGTAAAAACAATACCAATCTATTGGTCCATGTGGCCCGTGACATCAAAGGTGGGTGCCCGGGGGTGTAAAATGCCTGTTGAATACGTCACCATTTCAGTTGTCTAAAGGAGCCATAAACAGGTAGGCCGAAGACATGGCAAGGGGATGCAGCATTTCGTTTCCTTTGGGGAAACATGGTTACATGGGTAACCCGAGAGGTTCTTCCTTCTAGGGAACTTAATACTGCACCCCTCTAGTGAACACTTTGGGGGACGAAGTCCATTAACGCCATACCAAGACGCATGCCTGTGTAACCCCTCTCCCTGGGTCCCGCTCGAACCCCGGTCTCCGGCATGGGAAGCGGCCACACTAACAAAGAGGCTAAAGACTGCAGCCTCTAGTGCATCTCTTGAGAAGAGTGAGGTTTACCTGCACAGCACCTACCGCTGGCCTCCGTTACACTCACCCCCCTAAACCTCACTCCCATCTGGGTCACGGCACCAATGTAACCCTTCTCCCCAGGTCCCACTCGCACCCGCACTGAGTGGGGCTTAAACCTGGGTCTCCGGCATGGGAGGCAGGCACACTAGCAAGGAGGCTAAAGACTGCAGTCTCTAGCATCAGAGGAGTGAGGTTTACCTGCACAGCACCTACTGCTGGCATCTGAATACACTTGTCTGCCTGGTGGAGCACCACGGGAGTGGCAGACATACATCAGCCTTTCCTCAAAAAGGGGCCTAGCCATTGACATCCCAGGATGCTCACATAACCCGGCCGAAATAAGATTCTTGAAACAACTCAACCAGGTAACAGGCACAGCAACCCTCGGTCATCAAGATAGACATCCTCAGATAGCTACCAGAAGGGGGACTGGCTGAAGCTATCCGGACCACAGAGAGTGGGCTGCCTGTTTACAACCCTAAAGAGGGAGACAGTCCTGACTGGGTAAGGGCTCAGCAGACTTAAAATCCCTGAGAAAGCAGAGCAATCACTAATCTAGTGCATAGATATCCTCAGATTGCTATTACTCAACAGCTCAGTCACTGGACTGACTGATGCTACTAGATCACAAAAGTGAGCTATCTTCTTACAACCCTGCAGGGAAGATAGCACTATCTAGGTAGGGGGCTCAAGGAGATTCTTGCGCAGATGCTTGCCCCTCTCCCCTTTTTGCCTCAGAGAAAAGTGACAGGCATGCCAAAACCAGAGCCTGATGTAAACAAGTCATAAGAGGAGGTGGGAAAAAAGACAATCAAGAAGTGCCAGCGTTAGAATGCGAGTGACCCACGTTTCTTACCTAGCACATCCCTGAGGTCTTGTTTCCCCCTGTCAGCGTTAGCCTTTCCCCACTGACGCCTAGGGGGAGGAGGGGTGCAGACAGCAATGCTACTCTTCTGATCTTTTCTGTGAGCGTCAGCTTCAGACAGATTCTCACCCTTTGAGGAAGATTAGGACCGCCGAGGAATGAACTTCCTGAAAGCACCTGATTGCTCTTTTGCCTCCCTGAACCTGTCAACAACCACCTTGACAGAAGTGCCAAACAGCCCGGTCGGCGAAATCAGAGCATCGAGGAGACAGTCCTTCTCTTTCCTATTGATGACCACAAGATTAACCGACAGGTGCCTCACCGTAGCCACCATCGCCACCGTTGCACGACCAATGGCAGTGGCGGTCTGCTTGGTGGCACAGAGAGCCAGATCTGTGGTGTGGCGCAGCTCTTTAACCTCCTCGGGAGACAAACCCCTACCCTTGTCCAAATGCTTGAGCAGGTCGGCCTGATAGGCTTATAACACCGCCATGGTGTGCAAGGCTCCACCAGCCTGACCCGCTGCCACATACGCCCTGCCATTCAGGCACGAGGTGGCCTGAAGTGCTGAAGCACCTTCATGGAAGATGATTCACCCTGTGAGAGATAGCTCCCAAATGTCTCTTAATCTTCGTGTATCCAAGCTCAGCCACAACCACAACATTGGCATAATAGGCGTGTTGAAAGAGGTCTAGCTAAAAAGAATGCAGTTTCCACCAAGATTTAGGCACAGATGCTTGCCCATCTCCCCTTTTTGCTTCCGCAAAATCACAAAATCAAACATGCTCGGAGCTTACACATCGGAAACTTCTCACAGTGCACTCATTTGGAGACTTCAAGCACCGAACGCACATACTCTACACCCAGGCACATAACGCACAAGTTGTGCATGTCCTTGGATGTCAGAAACCTAGGACATGGAGGCACGGACTCCTTGCAACGCTGTTCCGGGTTAGCTGACATTGTAAACATTGCTACAACAGATGGCTCCTGAAGACAACAAAAACCGGTGACGCTATCAAATGTTGCCCTTTTATACCCCCGGACACCCGCCTGTGACGTCACATGGACCAATAGACTGGCGTTGTTTCACACGTGCTTCAGACATTGGTCACACTGACAGCATTCACCAAAGTGTCCACTAGAGGGATGCAGCATTAAATTCCCTAGAAGGGGAACAATTGATTTAAAAACATTAAATCAATTAATCAACATTAATTATTTAGAGCAAAATATGCATATATAGCCTACACAAATATTTAAATAGTTCATTTACACTCGATTACATAATTTGCATGCTTCATGAAAGTGGTGTTTAATAGTTTTAGTTCTCTGATTAGTGAGGATTTATGTGCAGAATCATGGGTAATGTAGTTTTTCACTAGAATTCCTGATGTTAAATATGATTTAATAAATCATATTGAATAATGGCTTCAACAAAAGGATATACCATCAATTAACAATCTTGTAGCTCACAGTAGGTGTTTTTTTAATAGTCTGTAAGTTACTGTTCAAAATTAATTCCCGTATTGAGAAAATGAATAGGTCTTTACTTCCAGTGCAAAATAATGGTTGACAACTTGTACACAACTGCTTGCTGATTAACACAGAATAAAAAGTTGTCACATGGCCAGTTCATTACCATCACTGCAGTCAAACCTCTCTGTTTACCTCTGGGAGTCATGCTGACCAAAACAGACAAACACAGGATGTGGTTTGCACAGATTACTCTGATAACAATGTGATCACGAACCTGTGAATCCTTTTGCCAATTTGCATCAGAAAATTAGACTTTCAGTGTAGTACAGGCATAAGGCGTATGTTTGAAATATTCTGAGGCAATGTTATTTAATAATTATAATTGGACCCACTGTGAGGACAGACGAGGTTGAGGACACGAACATGAGCATACTGCGCATCTCACCACAGGACATGTAAAAAACATGGACAGACAAACACAGTTTCAGCCAGTCAATAAGCACTGCACGCTGGGGAGAAGTATTCCTGACTACATGCATTGTTATCAGCAATTACACACATCTGAAGCAGCCCAACCGCTAACTACCCATCACACCAATGGCACTGGACACATTGCAATCCTAGTACTGCATTACAAAGTCTGCACTTTTACTCAGTGAGAAAGAGCTGCAATGAGGCAAAAGGCCCCAGGGGTAAAAATCCCTTCTATATATATATATATATAATGTTGGATTGGCAGAGAGAAAAAAATGCAGAATATCTAAACTGAACTACACAGAATTCTTTTAACGTTTTTTGTTCTCAGAATTGCGTGAAATAAACTCAGTTGAATGTTATGAAGTAATAACTGTGAGATGTAAACTTACAATTCTGACTTTATATCATTATATCTGAATTTATATCTCATGCTTTATTTTTTTTTGTCAGAATTGTGAGATATAAACTCACAATTGCAAGTTAGAATTGTCCAATTCTAAGGAACATATATATATATATATATATATATATATTTTTTTTTTTGCAGAATTGCGAGTTTATTTCTCACAATTCTGACTTTTAACTCACAATTGGGAGAAAAAATCACATTGTGAGATATGAATTTTAAATTCTAAGGAGAAAAAGTTAGAAATGCGAGTTTATATCTCACAATTCTTGGGGAAAAACGTCTGTATCACAAAAAAAGTCTCACAGTTGCAAAATAAAAAGTCACAATTACCTTTTTCTATTCCATAAAGAATTAGCTAAAAAATAAATATATATTATATATAATATATATTATTCCATAATATATATATATTATGGAATAGATTAAGGTAATTGTGACATATATATATATGTGTGTGTGTGTGTGTGTGTGTCTGTGTGTAAATTCATGTCCCAGACATGATTTACTTACAGCATGAGAACAATACATATTTTCATGTAATGTAACTTAATGTAATCAATATAAAGCCAAGTAATCTCATCAAGTTAATGGTTTTAAGCATTTTACATTTATTCCAAAATAAGTCAAGGCAGTAACAATTTAAACAATGTCATTTTGTTGTGAACTTCTGTTCAGCTATTCTTTTTAATAGTTAACTTTGAACTATTTTTTGGATCATCAGTCATCAGAGCTTGGTAAATATTGGTCACAGACATTGAGATTTAATTTAAAAAGCTGATTGCACAATAAAAACTCCCACAGATCATGTTTTCATGCGATTTTAAGTCTTATTTTGACATAACAAAGTAGTTATATTCAAGTGTGTGAGTTGTTTACTTACTTTTTTCAGTTAGTCTTCCCGTTAACACCATTGTATTGTTTCAGACGGATTTGTGAACGCAGAACGTGCGCAAACACAAGAGGTGGGATTTATTGCATGAACCAATCACAGCCGAACATATTTATTCTCAATTACCCCCCACCAAACTCACACTTCACACTTCAGGGGGTCTGTTCTCAGGGGCTCAGGGGCGTGAGAGAGATGTTGGTGATTTATAAGCTTTTTAATTATATTTTGTGATATTGGTGTTGCTTTATTTTTGTACTACAAATTTTTCTGCTATATATCCATCAAATATATCAAATATGTATCTATCATATATATTCCTTCATGGTGGCTGTTATCCCTGTTATACCTTATTATTACAAATGGAAGCCTAGACAGATACAATACATTCTCAATTCTTTAAGGTTCAGTTTTGTCACATAAATGATCTTTCCTATTTTTAGCACGTTTCTGAAATTATAACTCCACTGTCAGCTCGCATCAATCACGGATATTCATTTCTGAAATGAACTGTAAAGAGAGTTTTCGGACTAGTGGTCAGGAACAGCGGGGTGACAGAAAGGCTGTGGTGTTTTCAAGCATGCAGAGACAGCAGAAAGGGGGATGAAATGAGAAGACACAGCAGACAGTCTCTCAGAACTGTAAATCTGGCACATTGGTGTTCCTGGTGACATTTTTAAAGCATTAGAGGCAAAATTTTCATATAGTGTGTTAGATAAACTGCCATGTGCCGATGTGCACACTTAATTTAAAATATACACTACTAGTGTGACTTTAATGGTGATTTTATGTTATGTATTGACAATTAAACCGGTAAATGAGCAGTGTACAACAGAGCACACTGCTTGAAATACTGTATCCCACAATGCAATGTGTTTAATTTGACCTTTTAATGCCAGTGTGATGAACTAACTGGAAGTAATATAAGTCACAGTTTTAAACATCTCCTTTAATCATTATTAAACAAGACTTTCAGGTTTGCATCTTTAAAAAAATAGATGCGATTCTTGAATTAAACATGCATCACATGATGACATGGTACATCAGTAATGCCTACTATTTCTATTTCTAAAAATAGCCCTACTATACATTGTACACTGTACAGTATGCAGTACCCCAGTATTTAATTTCTATTTTATTTTCGAGTCTTTCTTTCTTTTTCTTTCGAACTTCTCTGTTTTTCTACTCTGACTCTGAAGAGTGTGAGTGCATTTGTGACAAATGAAAAATGAGAATGCAAAATAAGTTCTTCAAACAGACACCTCAGCAGCATCGGCAGATGAAAAATAACTAGACTATGACACCAAATCACATAGCACTGCATTAATATTTTGTTATTTATTATGCTGACTTTTAGTTTACTTTTTGACATTGACTTTTCATATTGATAAATAACTTAATTACAGAAAAAAATATAATTAATCTCAGGTTGAAAGCACAAGAGCAATTAGTTGTTTTCCTTCTAAAAAATGATCCCCTTTGATGCTGCAGTGGGGATTCTAGTGTGATTATAAAAGCACTATATTATGACTGTGCCTCCATTACTGAATAGACTGGCCATTTAATATTTGAGAGTAAATAACACTTAATTTTACCTCTCAGATATGTTTCAATCATTTTAAGGCACTGCATTGTATTTAGAGATCTTAGACTCTGTCTAATCAAAACACAAATAATATAATATCAAATATATTATTCTGGCAAAGTCACGGTAGTCACCTTTTACAGTGCCAATTGTATTATTATGGATTATGGACTAGTATTTTGGCCAGCAGTGATGGTTTAAAGTTAAAAAGCCTTGATGGATTTGTTTCTTATAAACATGCACCTTTTCTCTTCACAAGACGTTAATTGATGGACTGGAGTGGTGTGGATTACTTGTGAATTGTGATGTTTTTATCAGCTGTTTGGACTCTCATTCTGACGGCACCCATTCACTGCAGAGGATCCACTGGTGAACAAACAATGTAATGCTAAATTAGAAGAAACAAAACTCATTTACATCTTGGATGGCTTGGGTGTGAATACATTTTCAGCAACTTTTCATATCCGATGATCTGTTTCTTTGAGGAACAAAGTTAAATCCATCACTCTGATACATGAAGCATCTGTACAATGTTTTCTGGTTATTTTACACCATAAAACAGGTAACAGATTGTCTGCACAGATAAAGATCTCTCTTCAACTCTATATGATCTCTCTGCTTTCTCAGGCTCTGTTGGCTTCGCAGCATCAGTCAGAGGTCAGCGGGCTTTTTATTGAGTTGCATCTGCAGGAGCAGGGTCCATTTAGCAGATTGGCTGTCAGTGATGATCTTTACTAAAAGGCGGCTGCACGCAGAGAGGGTCTTGGCAGGACACTATCATGCTGCTGTTTGCTGTGGAGTGGATGCATGTGTAAATTCTCTGACCCATTTATCATGTCATAAGCCCGTTTCATCGCCATATGGTTCTGCTGTCTGAAAAAGGGGGTTATTTGTATGAGTATACATTTGACAAGCTCAGGTTGCAAATATCCCTCATGCTGTTGAGATTTTAGTGGAATAGTCTCATAAATCACAAGATATTTTTGGGACATATGGGTTTTTTCAATATGCAAACTCTCACACTCTTTCTCTCACATTTTTAAGGAGTTTGGGTACATTTTTGCACAGGCATCATGATGCTATTTTAACCCTTCTGGAGTGTGGTTTGCAGTACAGCATTTATATGCATGTTAACATGGTTTAAAAAAGAAATGGTTTGTTTGAGTAAATTAACTATAATAATTTGATATTCATTGTGATTATTACTCCACTTGCATGCGACGCCAACAACAGCAGTCCTACATTGTTCAACCAAGATGATTCGAACAACAAACATGCATCAGAGTTATTGCGATTTCAGGAAACAGTCGAGAGTTAGTTAATGCCTTGTTCCGTGGTGGTTACACTCTTAAAAATAAAGGTTAAAGGTTTAAAAGGTTCTTCACAGTGATGCCATAAGAGAGTCATTTTTAGTTCCACAAAGAACTGTTCAGTCAAAGGTTCTTTAAAGAACCATCTCTTTCTTCCCTTTTTATAATCTGAAGAACCTTCTTTTGCCACAAAGAACCTTTTGTGAAACAGAAAGGTTCTTCAGATATTAAAGGTTCTTCATGGAGCCATTTAAACAAAAAAGGTTCTTCTATGGCATCGTGAAGCACTTTTATTTTTAAGAGTGTAGACTGAGTGTTATGCTGGTATGAGAAACACGTTGACTACATGTGAAAATCACCTGCCTACCAAACTTCGAAGTAGTGATTAATAAAAGAACCCATAAAAATGTCTTGAGTTTTATTGCCCAAATAATTTAACTTACAAGGAATGTGACTTGATAGCTTTTTTTTTTTTTTTTAAAGAATAATAAATAAATACATAAATACATAAATCAGGTTTCCTTAGTATTCCTCAGTCTATTCAATATAAACAATATATCAAGAAAAAACATAAGAAAATATAAAAGAATATCTGTTTTCTGATTAATTTTTTTGTAAAAAGTGTATAGGGTTGCTAGAGACCCGAGGTGTGTAATAGTGTAAGTATGTAAATATCTAATTACTCAATATGTGCAATTCACCTTTATTCCTCGAGGTGGCACTGTTTGATGGACAATAATGATGTGATGTTTCACTCATAATTATTGCAGGCATAAGACAAAAGAATATCATCAGCAAAAATTGAATTGGTTTGAATGGCTTTACTGCAGAGCAATTACTGTATGCAATAAAATATAAATGTCACTGTTATTTGATGGTGGATGTGGTGAATAAACTCCCAGCGATCAAAATATTGACTTTGAAGTAATTGAAAATGATAGTATGTTAGCAAATATGATAGATCGCAAATATGAGCCAGAAGCTGAATGTACTGTGGAAGTGCACTCTGACGATGACAGCAATGGTAAAATCTGCTCAGATTGAAAAGGTAATGAAATATGCTTTATTTTATTCTTCTGTAACTGTTCTTAAAATATCAAGAGAGTTTTTTGCTATTGCAGAAGTTAGAGATCCATCCGTGCTGGATATATAGGTCCGGTTCGCTAAAAATTTAAGGGTTAAAAAATGTTTAACAACAGAACAGCCAAACGTCTAGAAAAAGGGAGAAAAGAGAGAATAGCAACGGGACCAAACATTGTCAAAGCTTCTGAGCAAAGTGGTTCTGTGATATGCTGCCAAGATGTTGACGACGTCCGGCTCCACCCACTTTAGGCTTCAAAAATGCTCTTCAGAAACCTACCAGTGCTGTCACAGACACTACATCCATGTTTTTATACAGTCTATGGTTACACCACAGTGGCTGATTGTGCCTAAATTGGTTAACGGACGTTGTAGAACGATTAACATTGCTTACGACACCTTGAAATAATGATTCATAAGCCTTAATGGCTGTTCACACCATGAAAAATAACTAACTGTATAAATGTTCTAATTCTAACAGGAATGTGGGAAATACTACAGCTGTAACACTACACCAAAACTTAACAACGAAGAGGTACAATATCGATGGAAAAAGTTTCAGCTTGTTTTTTTCTCCAGGTGATGGAAGGTAAAAAAAATTAAAAAATGACAATCAGAATCTCAGTCTTTAAATACTCGAGCATTTATAGTAAAGCGGCAGAGGACATAATGTAATGCATACTTATAATAAACAGAACATTATCATCTGTGGATGTTAAGATAGTTATTATTATAAAATTATAGCCCATGAAAGCCAATGTTTATCACCATACTCTGCTGTAAAACGTCACACCTGTGACTGCACTTTCCATATTAATGCCCTGTGTTATGTTGCTTGACATCTGTAAACCACAAAAAGTTTGATAACTGAATTACATTGTTTTTTTCTGATTAGTAATATTAATCAAACTATTCATTTAACATCTGTGTCTTTTATCGTATTGCTGTTACCATTATATTTAAGCAATAAGGTACAAAGTTCCTTTTTGCTTTTATGAAATGGGAATTTTTATAGTACAATTATTAAAGCTTCATTTTCATAAAAGATATAGTCCCTGACATGTAAACAATAACAGAACGGTATCTGGATGGAATATGCAAATTCAGTGTTTAATATATATATTTAGTATATACTGTACACCAGCAGGCCCCCCAACACTGCATGTTTTCCATCTGTCCTTAAGCAAACACACCTGATTCAGATTATCAGCTCATTAGTAGAAACACCAAGGCCTGAAATGGTTGTGTCAGACAAAGAAAAAGATGTGCAGTGTTGGGGGGCCTCCAGGAACGTGGTTGGGAACCCCTGCTGTACACAGTTTGCATTCAGGGTTTATAATGATGTGGCAAGTGAAGAGTGTGATTATAGTGGACAGATTCTGTGTAAGATGTTCACAGTTTAATGCACAAAACAGGACTTTTCCCAAGGACCACATTATTTAACAAAATGTTCAATGAACTGAGGGTCAGAGATAGTGGGAAAGTATGTTTCCATTTTTATACTGTTTGGATGATGGTCTGCACAACACAGATATGTATGCACAGTCATTCAGCTGGTTCGGTCACTATTAGAGCTGCTGTGATTGGACGAGCACTAGTTCGCTAGTGACACAGGAAAGGCTGATCAAATGTCAGAGAAATGTCAGGTCCCTTTGGAGAAAAATTAACGCCCAGGCGAATAGGTCATCGTGAGTTCACTGTATGAGATGGTAAAGAGGGCAGAGCTTGGCATCTCCTAACTGATCTGTGACGACGTGGCAAATGCCAAGCTTTTAACAGTTTGCTCACAATCTGAGCCAGTCGCAAAAGGCAAAATCGATTTCTTTTGTCATTATCTTGCTGACTTTCTTAAAGGATAGAACAACACAAAAACTGAAAGATTATAAAAACCTCATACTGAACATAAAGGTGAGTATTTTAACCTTGTTTTTTTTCCACAACTGCCACTCTCTCAGAGTAACAGATGGTTCAGTAAGAATAATGACACAGAATTGTTTGACATTTTAAAAAATCATATTTAATATCTTTCCTCAATCAAAGCTGTCATTGTCAGGATTATAGCCTATTTTTTCTGGTGCCTGTTGCCTGTCTTTTTCCTTGGTTCCTGTTTTCCGCTCTAGTGAGTTGAGTTTCTATGATTTCTGATTAGCCTGCACCTGTTTCTGTTGTCCCTGATTGCACTCCCTGTATATTTAAGCCCTGTGCTTCCTTAGTTTGTGGTTGGTTCTCATTTAGATTATGTGGTTGTAATTATTCTGTTTCCTGCGTTTTCCTTTCCTGTTGGATTTATTGCATTTATTGGATCTCACGTATCTGACGCAATACCCGGACAGCTGCCTATGTACCTTTTTCTACGTTAAATTGAACACTGCAGCAAAGGCCTAGCTGTTCGGGGATGGTCCTTAAGAGAGCTTTACCGTGTTTGTGGAGTGGGTGCTGGTGAATTGTGGCTCGCCCTTTACCGTCTGCTCCCCGGAGAACATCACCAGCCTTGCTTCTGACCCAAGGCCCAGCCAGCCATCATCCTGCTGGAAACGACTGAGCCTGTCATCGCCCCAAAGCTTGAGCCTTACAACAAATCAGGTGCGTGAGCCGGCAACATCGCCCATCCTCAGTGTTGGGGAGTAACTAGTTACATGTAACGGAATTACGTAATTTAATTACAAAATAAATGTAATTGTAATTAGTTACAGTTACTGAGAAAAAATGTGTAATTAAATTACAGTTACTTTTAAAAAATGCCAGAGATTACAAAGAGGATTACTGAAGTTTTTCACATACCAACACCCACATACAGATTTAATTGACTTTTCTTTCATAAATTGCATTGACTGCTCTAAAATGAGACACCAATGTTTCAGGAGTTTAGGACACAGAATAGGACACATGCTTATTCAATAAGTGTTTTATTTCCTATTTGGGTTTATGCATAAACTTTATTTTTTAACATTAATTGTTTTTTCCAAGGCATTGTTAGATGCTAGTGTTTCCTCTCATAACTATGCAAACATTTGATTTCAAACCCAGTATCATAGCTATTACACTATTTCTTGCTATGATTTTAAATCTGTATGTAACCTCACAATGATCTCAAAGTAAATAGGAGGTGTTAAGTCTGAATTTGTGGTGGCTGTGCTTTAAATTAAATTATTACAGGGCTCTGTGGAATACTTGATACTGATTGGTCAATCATGACATTCCAAGGTAGGTTATTCCTCAGTAACAACTGGTAAATGCTAATAACTCAGACTCATCCGGGCAACTTAAGTCGGTGCTATATGCTTGATAGTTTTTCTTGGCAGTAGCTTTGCATTTGGTTAGCTAATAAAATATTAAAGCTCAATTCAATATTATGTGTACAATTTCTTAATTCTGTCATCCTGCTATCGTGGACTCACTCTATTGTTTCATACAAACGCAGCTGCTGCCTTTTTTTTTTTTTTGTACACTGTAATGGGTTATAAGATAACTAACAAACTAGTAATTCTACTTGATTATTTATATGGTGAAACGTTGTGTAAGAAAAGTGGTATGACTGCACTGTATCCCTAAAATAACTGAACTTGCCGTTTGCTAGCAACTGATTTCTTCATGGAAGCTTTGCATCCAAATATTTCAACTTAGATCAGTGTTTTGTGTCTAATTATTTTGACACGAAACATCTAAATAGTCTATCAAGCAGCTGTGTAATAAGTGAAATAATGTAATACATTCAGCCAGTTGTTATCGCAAAATAAAGATGTATGTTATCCCTTACTTATTATAATCTTAATTCAAGTGATAAATGATAAAGTCTGACAGTAATCAGTGTTAAGTGCTACTGTAAGGTTAACTCTGCCTCTGTTTCAAAATGATTAACAGTTGAAAATATTCGAAATTTAGAAAGGTAATCAAAAAGTAATCAAAAGTAATGTTACATTACTTTAATAAAGTAATTGAAAAGTTACACTACTTATTACATTTTAAATCAAGTAACTTGTAATCTGTAACCTATTACATTTCCAAAGTAACCTTCCCAACACTGCCCATCCTCGAGGAAGTTTCAGTGGAGATCGATGGCTTGGAGGGAAAGCCCACCCACAACCCCACTGCAGTGGATGTGAGGGTGAAAGCCTCTGGAGGATATTTGGAAGAACTTATGGACATGTTGAATTGAATGGTTCCATCCAGCTCCTGTTCTTCTGTGCTCTCTCCCAGCCTCCCGTCTCTACTCCCAGATTCAGCCAGTTCCTCAGCCCAGCCCCCCATGGTTCCTGTCAGTCAGCTCACCCCTAGTCAGAGCTATCTGAGTGCTCTGATCCGCCTCTGGGCCTTCCAGTCTCCAGCTCTGCCTATGCATGAGGATCCACTGTCTCCGCTTCCAGCCTCTGAGTCCTGGACTCTACCTCGGCCCTCAGACCCATCGTCTGGCTCCTCCTTCCCTCCATCTCTGCCTTTTTTTCCCTCAGTCACTCTGGCTCCGCAGCGGTCTTCCAGGTCCCGGTGTCCTCCTTAATCACATGATTTGTCAGCCCTGCCTAGGCCCTCCATCACTCATCTCCATGGTGTCGTTGAAGCCTACTCCACCATGGCTCCTCCCTTCTTCAACTCCACCATGAGACTCAGTCCTTGCTGTGCACCTGGCTCCACCTGCGCCTGGCTTTTCCGTGTTCCTCCCTTCATCATAACCAACCTGGTTCCGCCGCCATGACCATTTCTTGTTCCCTGTCTTTGGCTTACTCCATGTCCTGCTCCAGAGCCCCCTCCTTCCCTCCCTCCTTCCCTTCTCATTTTATTTCCAATGCCTGTGTTGCCTGTCTGTTTCTTTGGTTCCCGTTTTCCCCTCTAGTTAGTTTCTATGGTTAAGCCCTGTGTTTGCTTAGTTCTTGGTCCGTTATCGTTTGTATTATGTGGTTATAATTCTGTTTCCTGAGTTTTCCTTGCCTCTTGGATTTATTGGATTAAAGAATGTTTTTGCTTATCTCCTTCATCTTTATGTGCTTTGCACTGACAGTCATCTTTTTTGTGCAGATTCCAGCACTGCTTACATGGTCATTCAACTTCACAAGATGAATCCTGGGATGCTGAAAGAGTTCAAATTCACCTTTTTTGTGATAGTGATTTCCCTTCACTATCTATAACTGTCTACCAAATTTTACAAAACAAAATTTGAACTTAATTAAGCTGGATAATGACATTCATTTTCCAATACTGACACAGTTATTGAACTGAATTGAAATAGCACTGAACTAAATTGAGCTAAATAATGTCAGTCTTTTATAGAGCTACTTTACATCTAAAATTGACTTTATTTAGTAACTGATGAATTTTACAACATCAGCACTGTTTTGTCTTTTTCCCAGTTTGTGAATGTGTTGTTTTACCTTTCCAGTCTCAACCCTAATGTCTTTTGTTTTTTCAATAAATGACTGCCATTTGAAAATCTCTTTCTATGAAAAGGCCCAGCATCTTTCATATTGTTTTGTCACACCAAGACAAGTGCTGTCACTTTCATTGTCTGGGTGTATTTGAGGAGAACATTTTAATGTTCCGTTTGGAGGAATTTTTGCCATTCGGCAAACTCCATTAGGGAGTTTGTCTCTGTGAATTAACTTTGGAAACATACCTGAGTGTAGAAGTTCTCCTCCAACCTATAGCTTATTTCACAGTGTCTTACTTATTATGGAAATCATATACTTATAATTTAGTGTGAAATAAGTGAAAATGTTTTATAGTTTAAATGTATATTAAATGCAATTATCTTAAATTTGTCTGACTAGTGAAAAAAAAAAATATTTTGAAGAATTGTAGTAATTAAACACTTGACTTCAACAGCCACAGTCAACTGTTTGCTTACCAACATTTTTCAAAATATCCTATTTGCTCAACAGAAGAAAGAAGCTCATACAGGTTTGGAACAACTTGAGGGTGAGTAAAGGATTAATGAATTTTAACTTGGGGGTGAACTATCCATTTATTTAATGTTTTATAAGTGTTATCCAATTATAGCCTTGAAAAGGTTACTTAGCAGTTTGCTTCCATTTTAGTGTTAAAAAATGTCCTAAAATTTGACAGTCTGATACCTAGAGAAAACCATCTGTTCCCATTTATCTTAACAGCACTGACTTGGCTGCCATGTGACCCTCCAGAAGTACACAACCCTACTCACTGTCATCTTTACTGCTAAATTTTCTATTAGTACACGGCAGCATCACTTGTCCTTATGATAGTTACTCGGTTGTGTGTGAGAGAAGTGTGTCAGACTCTGTGTCTGGGTCCAGTTGTGAACAGGCTGAAGCACGTGCCTGACTGGTCAATATCTGGCTCGGCACAAGTGTGAGGATACTGACAGAATGGCTGCAAGCGTATGAGTTTCACATAAGAAGATATTTTGTGATTAAAATCCCTTGTTTGTTATGCCATAACTGCATGAATTTACAGAGACTATTTATAATGAAAGACAAGCAGAACGTGCAAATTGTTCATAAAACCATTCTTGCATGCAGCACACTGCCATATTCTACACTTTACATGTGCAGAAACATATCTGTTTACATTTCGTGAGTTTGCTCTGCTCATGTTAAAAATGTACATATAATTTTATATACTCCAATGTAAAGCATTCCATGTGCCCATTATGTATATAATATGTTTCATGTGCCTGCATTTTTTTAGGTTCATGAGTAGACTATCCATTTGACTACTAACACCCTTTTATAAAGCTCCTGATGTCAGATTATTATGCACTGCATTTGAATACATACATTTGTAATACTTTTACATTTTCCTTCTTTTTTTGTGTTATGCTGTTGTTTGGATGAGCAAAGGATTATTTTGCTGTTTTTCTATTTTAAGCAAATTTTTCTCTACTTTTGCCATTTTCTTGTTTTTAAAAGACTAATGCTGGGTTCTAGTTTCTTTCTGAATTGAATACAGATAAATAAATGATCCAAGACACTTCTCCTTGTACGAAGGTTAAAAAGCTTTATTTTAATATGGCTTGCCAAACAACGCACTCTCCTGGAGTATCCTAGAGTGTTCCCTTCCACACTGCCTAAATGCAATAGTGCACATAACAGAAATGCATTAGTGTGCACTGGCTAGTTTTAAAACTATTTAAATATCTGTGTGCTGCAAGCTAAATTAAAATTGAGGCTTTTTAATGTTTATATCTGAATGTGCCTGGCCTACTATTTTTCTTTATTCATAAACTGATGAATGCAAAGAGCACTGTTTGCAATAGAGTGGGGTATAGAGTCTATTACATCATGTGTTAGTGAATATCAAATTTGTATATTTCGTCTGTACAATTTAATTATTTCACAATTTATGCACTGAGGCAATAGATTGTGTGACTAAACTGCATTTACCAACATTCTCTGCGGCAGCATATTCATGATAAATTGCATAGATAAAGTGTCAGTTGCACATCTCCTCATCTTGTTCTCGTGGTGGAAAAATAGCTAAAACATGAAATTACCAGTATTACCAGAAATTATATTTTATCCCAGCCAAAACCACTTGAAGGCACATGACATCATAATTACGACCACAAGTAAAAACCTCCCAGGATGACTTGAAGGCAACATATTTCTCTTACCATGAGTGATGTCTTTGTAAAGTTTATCACAGTTAACCTTTAATTAACCTTTAAATGGTTCCTGAGGAACCTTGCTCCACCAGAGAGGAATATACAGTATGCTCCAAACATTATATTGAATTATTGATAAAATAAATAGAAAATGTCAGAACAACAAACTAATCTCAGCTCTGTCTTGCACTGGGGGAAAACAGAAACACGAAATAAGACCAGAATGCTAACGAACAAACCTCCGGCGAATGTACAAAGGACCTGCTATTTATTAAAGTGATGGAGGGAAAAAACAAAGAAAGTCTATATCTTTCACCTCCACTGTGGATTGTGAGACACATTAAACGTACAGTCTCTTTGAACCAGAGAGTCAAGGGAACTGTGATGGGATTTTAAGGTATTAAAAAAATCTTTTCTTAAACTACTTTTTTTTTTTCCAATTTGTAGTGCAAATGAGGAGATGAAGCGTGGTGGAATGACGAAAAAGAGTAAAGATGAAGGAAAGATGTGGTGAAGGTAGAACAGGGAGAAACTGGGAAACGAGAGCGAAAAGAGAATAAGAATGAGAGGAAAGGTAAGATGAAGTTCAAGCTGACCTTTCATTGACCTTTCGTAAGAGCGGCCTACGGGTAAAACCAGCTAATGATGCGTCAGCACCAATGAATCCCCTGTATACACACAATACACACACATACACTTAAACACACCCTGCAGTACATTACCGTCAGCTGTCGCCCATAATGCACCAGACCTTTGCTTCTGGACAGAGCAGTGCTTCTCTTTAAATAAGACGGCGTGATTTTGCCTCTGTACGCAATATCATAAGAACATCATAGGTGCTCGCTCCCGGGTTCAAGTTTTATGAACGTGACTAAGAAAAATATAAATTATTAACCCTGGACCCTCTGGCTATGGTCAGACTGGTGAGCTCGTGTTCATAAGATCTGCAACCCAGCCGGTATGACACTATGTTTAACATCGAGTCTTTAATAAATGAATAATTGAGGAAAAGGGGAATACTTAAATTAAATTAAAAACAGAAGTCAGTTTAAAAAAATAATCATTTGATTAAACTGAGTTAAAATCAAATTGAAACTAAATTGTAATAACTTCATAGAAGCACAGATAGAAGACCTACACCCAGAATACCTTCACATACACTGATGGGAACTTTGCATGCATCTTTTATGGAGAAGGCAAACCCAATGCACTGCAATAACTCAATGAAGAAGTTCATAAATAAACTTAGAATTAATTTAGTATTTAAAAATATTAATCAAAAATGTTTAAGATTTAGTAATTTTAATTACTATTTTACAACAACATATAAATATATAATATTGCAAAATACAAATGATTCCAACTGTTTTTGTTACGCATGTGGCAGATGCTTTCCCCAAAACTTTAATTCAAGAATTTCTATATTAGTTCATGTTATTTTAGTATCTCTGATATAGCATTATAGTTATTATTAGGGCTGTCAGTTTAACACGTTAGCTTGGTTAATTAGTTATGAAAAATAATGCAATTTAAATATTTTAACGCAATTACCGTGCTGGCCCCGCCCCCAGACGTCATCTGGCATTTCATATAGTTGACTGTTGACAAATGTGATCCAAAAATGCAGTTATGCCCT
This sequence comes from Labeo catla, assembly GCA_012976165.1. Taxonomy (NCBI): domain Eukaryota; kingdom Metazoa; phylum Chordata; class Actinopteri; order Cypriniformes; family Cyprinidae; genus Labeo; species Labeo catla. The sequence goes on from VONZ01000957.1 coordinate 264,429, forward strand.
AAAATTCAAGATACTGGTGCAAACAAATGCCCCTGTACACTGTAAAAAACAATTTGTTGAGTCAACTTAAAATAATTTGTAACCTGGCTGCTGTAATGAGGACTCGTCGGAAGCGTGTAAGATCCAAGTGCGAGCTTTTATTAACAGATCGTAGTCAGACAGGCAGGGTCAGTATCCAGACAAACAGAGTGACGAAGGCAACACAATAACGTAATCCACAAAACAGGCAGAGTCCAAAAAACCAGGGAGAGCAGTCCGAAAAGTAACAAATAAACAAGGAAAGGAACGATAGCAAAAACTAGACAGAACTATGGAAAAACAAAGCAAAACTATGATAATAAAACAAAACCGTGGCAATGACAAAAACAGGGCAATGAAAACAGAGATAAACGCTTGGTAGAGTCCGCAAGAGCAAAACAATACTTCGCAGCTTCCTGTTGGAAATGGCCTCCTTTTATTGCCACCAAACAGGAAGTAACCAACGAAGCAGCAGAGAGAGCAGCAACAGGCAGTCAGTGGGTGAGGGCTCCCTCTGCTGGCGTGGCGTTACAGAATCCCCCCCCCTAGGAGCGACCCCTGGCGCTCAAACAACAACAGTCCAGGAGGGTGGGGGAGCAGAGGCAAAACAGGGGGTGGGACGGAGGGCCAGGTCCATGTTGAGGAGTTGGGCCTGGATCGTGGAGCAGGGACAGACAGTGAAGCACTGGAGGACCTGGACCATGGAGCAGTGGCAGACTGTGAAGCACTGGAGGACCTGGACTGTGGAGCTGTGGCAGACAGTGGAACCTTGGAGGACCAGGGCCGTGGAGCTGTGACAGACAGTGGAAGCTTGGAGGACCATGGCCGTGGAGCTGTGGCAGACAGTGGAACCCTGGAGGACCTGACCGTGGAGCCAGACAGTGGAACACTGGAGGTCCTGGGCCGTGGAGCAATAGCAGACAGTGGAACCTTGGAGGACCTGGGCCGTGGAGCAATGGCAGACAGTGGAACACTGGAGGGCCTGGGCCGTGGAGCAATGGCAGAGTAGGTAGAGCAGGGAGCCATGGCGAGGCAGGCAGAGCAGGCAGAACAGGAAGCCATGGCGAGGCAGGCAGAGCAGACAGGAGCAGAGATATCCACAGTGAAACTAGAGACATCCATAGCAGAGCGGTGTGTTCACGGACGATTTCCTTGGCTGTGGCATGACAGGCAGAGAGTTCATAATAGGCCTTCTTGGCTGTGACATGACAGGCAGAGAGTTCATGATTGGCCTTCTTGACCGTGACATGGCGGGCAGAGTTTTCATGATAGGCCTTCTTGACCATGACATGACAGGCAGAGGATTTGTGATAGGACGCCGCCTCCATAGGAGGATCTACAGCAGGTGCTGACACCTCTGGAGGCATGGGTGCAGATTCTTGGGCAGACGTGGCAGTGAGCTCATAAATGGGCCCCACCTCCTTAGGAGGTTCTACAGCATAAACTGACACCTCTGGAGGTATAGACGCGGATTCTTGGGCAGACGTGGCAGTGAGTTCATAAATAGACGCCACCTCCTTTGGAGGATCTACAGTGTAAACTGACACCTCAGGAGGTACTGGCGTGAATGGCCATTACAGGCAGCACAGTAGATAGTGGGATGTCTGTTGGCCTTGAGGGTGTGGATGCTGTGGACTTGTGGCTTGGGAGCGTGGGCTCTGCGTGGCTTGGGAGCGTGGGCTCTGCGTGGCTTGGGAGCTCAGCTGATACGTGACGAGGCTTAGGGGGGTCAGCTGATACGTAGTCTCAGCCTCAGACGTCACGCCCACGGAACGCTGGCTAAACGTCTGATGCATATGGTACACTTAACTGGAAACACTTCAGGAATGTCGAAGTCGGCATCTGATTAGTTGAATTTGATCGGATTTCCGGGAGACGCGAGTGTCGCGTTTATTTTCGGTCCGCCTGGAAACTAAGCGCAGACGGATTTACTCAGCGTTTTGCTAAAAGGTGCTTATGCAGACGCCATTGTTGTTATACACATTTGCGACGTTCGCAAACAAATTACTGACTTACTGCTTGTTCTCCCTCTTCTTCGTCAACTTTCAATGCTGGTTATTTTAATGACTGATTTGTTGCATGCCAGTCTGTTGTTGTGGGGGCATTTCCACGCACCGAAACGTGACGCTAAACGAAACGAACTGTGATTGGTTGTTTGACATGTCGGTCAAACGGCCTTATGGGCGGGCCTTGGCCTGAAAGCTGAAAGCAATGAAAGCTGCCATGAATTCCAGACCTTCAGCCGTCAGTCTGAAGGTCTGGCTACGCGAGACTAGCTGATACGTGACGAGGTTCTAGGGGGTCAGCTGAGACGTGACGAGGCTCTGGAGGATCAGCTGAGATGTGACGAGGCTCTGGAGGATCAGCTGAGACGTGACGAGGCTCTGGAGGATCAGCTGAGACGTGACGTGGCTTTGGAAGGTCAGAGGGGACCTGGTGAGATTCTGGTAGGACAGCCGTTTCTTGACTTGATTCATGGAGGCCTGCCGTGACTTGACTTGACTCGTGAAGAACAGCTGCGACTTGACTTGGCTCAGGGAGATCAGCTGTGGCTTGACTTGGTTCATGAAGGTCAGCTGTGGCTTGACTTGGCTCGGGAATAACAGCAGCAACTTGACTTGGCTCATGAAGATCTGCTGTAACTTGGCTTGGCTCATGAAGATCGGTAGTGACTTTGCTTGACTCAGGAACCACGGCTGTGACTTTGCTTGACTCAGGAACCACGGCTGTGACTTTGCTTGACTTGAGGGCTACAGCTATAGCTTTACTTGACACAGGAGCAATAGCTGTAACTTGATTGGACTTCGGAAGAGCAGCTCTGACCTGACTTGACACAGAAAACACAGCTTTAACTTGACGTGACGCTGGAACAACAGCTGCAGCTTGACTTGACACTGGAACAGCAGCTGTAGCTTGACTTGACTCTGGAACAACAGCTGCGACCTGACTGGACTCGGAAACTTGACTTGACTCAGGTAACGCAGCTGTAACTTGACTTGGCTTGGAAACTTGACTTGACTCGGGAAACACAGCTACAACTTGACTTGACTCAGGAAAAGCATGGCTTGACTCAGGAACAACATCTGTAACATGACTTGACTCAGGAACA